>JAVJIF010025459.1:0-79857 GCA_038442645.1 Agave tequilana | reverse complement strand
CCATCATCCGTTTTGAATGCGGCATCGGTCATAAGCGCCCGGAAGGTTCTCCTGTCAACATTGGAGAGCCTCTCCCTGCGATCTGGCGACTGTCAGCAGTCACTGGGACACTCATTCTTTGCACGAAGGTCAAGCCCCGGTCGGCGCCTCCTACATGACCAAAGTGGCGTATCTTGGCGAGCGAGCCAGGAATATGTCGCACTGCAAAAGAAAGGACACTTAGTCAGATACTTTACCAAAAGCAAGGAAAATGCTAAGTGTTCAAAACCTAGACGCAGAAGAGATACTGGACGCAGGAATTATCTAAATCCACGTCCAGACCTGCGAATCTGCGTCCAAACGCAGAAGAGATCCTAGACGCAGGAATTGTCTAAATCCGCGTCCAGACCTGCAAATCCGCGTTCTGCAAACCAAGACTTATGAAATCCTAAGTACTTGGATTCAGACGCCAAATTCATCAAAATCGGCGGCTGAAGACACAGAACGCAAGGGTCAAATCCGCGTTTTGCAAACCAAGACTTGTGAAATTCTAAGTACTTGGACTCAGACGCCAAATTCATCAAAATCGGCGCCTGATGGCACCAAAACGCGGCACAGAACGCAAGGATCAAATCCGCGTTCTGCAAAACCGCTCCAGAGACCTTCACAATTAGAAATATTCTAAGTGAAGGATCCGAAGTGCAGAGCTCACTGGCGTCGGATCATCAAACCCGCGCCCCGTTTATCATCTCAAGGACTGCGTCCGAGAATCAAACACGATTTTGTGTGTTAATGGTTCTTAGGGTTCTATGAACTTGTGTTAATGGCGAAACTCACGCCGAAGAGGCATTTTACCTCGGAAAACAGCCTCTTGCGCGGAGGAAGCGCCCCTCTCGGCCTCGGCGACGGTCGCCTTTGAGGACGATGCAGTTGGCTTAGTCTTGGGTGCCATTGATGTTCAGAAATCCGAGCAAGGAGATGAACAAGTTCGAAGATGAACAGAGAAGGAAATTCTTTTTCTCAGCGAGTGCGTTCGGAGAAGAAGATGCATCTCTCCAACTGTTGCCTTTTATAGGCACAGGGATTCGCGAAGATACGCGGCGTGTGGCCCGGTAGACGCTGCAGCGAGTCGCCGCTTGACGCGGTGTAACAAAATCATTTCTGAACGGAGAAGATCATGCGTCGCAACCCCGCCACGGTCAGCAGTCGACACGTGGAGCAGTTCATTTAATGAACCAGGAAATCCGCGCGCCAAAAGGCGAAATTTCGCCGGTTCCCTAGGCCAGCTGGCGGCGTAATCATGACATGGCACAGAATTCGCGCCCAAAGAACGCACCTCCTCGATGGACATGCCACGTCAGCCTCTCCATGAATGCATTCGGAAGGTCGCGTCTCTCTAAGAAATTCGCGTCCTTCTAGTCTGGCCAAATATCGCGTCTACCTCATGGGAGATCAGTCGCGTTCTTATCGCCAAAAAAGACGCACCCCATGGAAGTCGCGTCTTTAAAGCAGTTTCATCTCTGCTTTTTAAAAGGAACCTGCGTTCAGCTTCTGCGAATCAGTTAAACAGTACACTGGCGCAAACAGACAACCAACCGCTCCCGGCCAAAAGCGCACCTGTGACAGACTAAAAGCAATCGGGAGGTCTAGACTATGTATCTAGACACTCAACACGATCAACTCTGATGGCTTCAAAGAGTTCAACAGTACACTCACGAAGACCAAATCCAGATAAGATCAAACCCGAAGCATCAACAGTCCAGTCATAAAGGCGAACGTGGCTAAAATCCAAAGTATTTCGAAATCCGTCCCAATTAACTGCGGAATATCGGAAACTTTGGAGGGGGTTCTGTAGGCTGTCTAAAAATGTCCAACAGACAAGCCACTAAGAAAGCAGAGTTCCAACATCTAGACGCGTGGCCCGGAGCCCGCGTCTCAGCATCAAGGCGCGTCGGCCCGAAGCCCGCGTCTCAGCATCAAGGCGCGTTGGCCCGAAGCCCGCGTCTCAGCATCAAGGCGCGTCGGCCTGAAGCCCGCGTCTCAGCATCAAGGCGCGTCGGCCCGAAGCCCGCGTCTCAGCAACAAGGCGCGTTGGCTCGACACCCGCGTCTCAACACCATGACGCGTTGGCTTGACACCCGCGTCTCAGCACCAAGGCGCGTTGGTTCGACACCCGCGTCTCGGTTGCAACTACCCGGATTGCGGGGCCAATCACCGCGCATGTAGTGGGTAGTGGCCCCTCATTGTGGAGCATTTTCAGGGGGCACGTTCACCCCCTGAGACCCCTATAAATAGCCTTGTTCGCATCAACATGAGGAGATTCGAGAAGGAAAAAAGGAGAGATCATCGACAGAGAGAGAGAGCTCGACTCTTCAAGCCAGCTTGCTGCGTACAAGCCGCTCTTCGCCTACCTCCTCTTCTAGAGTTTTGGTGGACGGGGCTGAGTTACTCCCTCTACCTGCCAAGGAGAAGATCCCTCGACGGTATTGACGGTCATCTAGTCAATGGAGAACAAGATTCACTCTCCACCGCCACACGAAGACCCAGCACTAAACAAAGGGGAATTCAAGATTCAATATTCTCCCTCCCTTGTAACCGGAAGATTTAGCCTGTTGTAATTTTCATCTGATTCAAGAAAATTTTACTCCAGCCCCTTTTCCGTGTCAAACAAGATCATTGGTGGGTTTCTACAAGATCCACAATATCTTGATTGGGTAAAATGTTTGGCCTAGTCAGACCACCACCGGAGCCACCACCATGAGATAATTTTTCCTCCCTCTCCATTTATTTAATGTATAAACACATTTACGATGCATTGATGACAATGCATGAGATAAGTGTAGGGGAGGGTTTACTAAAAACATAGGTAGTCTTACATTTTCTTTCTTTTACACTTCTTTTAGGTCATTTAAAAATTTTCTTTTGTATAAAAAATTTCTTTTCTTTTACAAAACTTTTTGAAACAAAATAAATAGTTTAAGAAAATTAATATTATCTTAGGAATTAGGAAGACCTAAAATTATGAAATTTTAAACTGAGTCGATCTTGTTTAAATTTTAGGATAAGAAAATAAGATTGAAAAGATAATTTGTTCTTGAATTTTTTTACCAACGATTTATGCACTTCACACTTGCACAATCTTTGGGATTGAAACAAAGACTGATAATGCCATAAAAAAATAATAAAATAATGATGATGATAATATATAAAATCACTTATTGAAGCTGGGTAGTTATGCCTCAGGAAGCATGATTATTCATGCCTAAAAAGATGGACAAATCAAAATAATCCCCTTTAGTTTTGTGGCCTTTTTACTCGAGTCCTTAAGTTCGAGGATGTTTTCTCATCTGGTGCCCTAAAACTATCTGGTTTGTGAGTCACCGGCTAAAGGCTCACTACCCAAGTAAATAAGAAAGCCTAAGAAAACTAAGGGAAGAAAAAAAAGAGAGGAAAAAAAGAAAAAATAAATATACACAATATCAATGGCATGAAAGTTTGAGTCAATATCCCAAAAATCTTCATAGTTCACAAAGTGTATATTTTTCTAAGAGTTTTATGAAAGATCAAAGAGTCGATTCAATTTTAATTTCTTACATTTAATTTATAACAAGATTTAACATTTTGTCTGGTTTGATTGAAAGACGAAAGCAACGGCCAACTTAGTTTAAGGAAGAATAATTTCTGGTTAACTTATGACCTTGGATCACTTAAATTTTCACAAAAATATTTCAACATTTTTTCTCTATTTCAAAATGCGTTTTCAAAGTACTAACATTTGATTTCTTTCTCTACGGATTTTGTGGGTGTAATCCGCTGAAAACCCTCAGGAGACAAAACTCCTCCTCTAGGAAAACCTAGAGGTTTAACGGCTTGTTGCACATGCTCAGTGCAATCGCGTCACCTGCGAAAGTGGTGTAATAATTTCCTTAGTTTTTTTGTTTTGCTCGGGACGAGCAAAAGATAAGTGTGGGGGTGTGATTAGTCTCTAAAACTGCATATTTCATACCACATCTTCACATTTATTTAATATTAAATTTTGCTAATAATACCTCTCTTATATGTTTCTAGGTTCATAGCATGAAATGAAGAAGAAGACCCAAATCACCATATAATTGGTGATTAAATGCCTATAAAGATAGCCAATGACTTTGGAGGGTGGTTTCATCAAAACTAGGGGCCCAAATTTGAAAATCAGCAAGTACATCCGACAGGGGGACTTCCGGGAAGCACACAGCAGGAGGCGCTACGCGCGCTTTCCAAGCATTGCCGTGGAAACGCAGCAAATGCCGCATTTTTGCGGCAATCTTGTTGAGCCGCGCGCTGAGATTCGATGCGCGCAGCTCCGTACACTCCCTTTGGTGCCCCTTTCGCCTATAATTACCCCCTTGGTATTCTGTATTTGTAGATATACAGAGAGTAGTGTAGTTTTCTTTCCATGTTGTAGTTTAGTTTAGTTCTTCTTCTTTCTCTTTGTATTTTTCATTTCTTTTAGATCTTGTAATAGGAGAGAGAGTGATACATGAGTGGAAAGCAAGAGTGCTTGTAATAGAAGGTGAAAAAGTATGAAAGGTTCTCGCTTTACCTCTCTTTGTTTTCTCTCTAACTCCTTTTACATGTTTAGCTAATTTTCTCATGGAAACTAACTACTAACCAGTAACTTACTAACTTCTTATTTGATAATCCACATGAATCTAATAGTCTCTACTTGGCCTTGCTCTTGCAAGAGCCATTGATGGCTCATGATGATGGATCTGTTGGCCCAAAGGCCATTTGCCCTTAGTTTTGATGATAACAAAACATATGTAGTTAGGTATTAACAAAAATGTTTAATTAAGTTTCAGGAAAAATATTATGTTGCATTTCGGCTCCAACACCAGACTCACACATTTATAGCCAAGAAGATTTAGATCCCAGAGCCTAGCAGACTAGAAGAGCTCAAGGATCAAGCATATCAAGAGGACTGTTTCAAGATTTGTATCTTTACCATTTTTCATTTTAGTTAGGATTTATAGATATTTGTCAAAACCAAGATGAAAGAAATTGATAGCTTTTAGGATTATCACACTCACACACATTTCATAATCCTTTAGTGTTTTCATACAAAACTCTATTACCTGGTTTCTTACCGAGTTTCAGAAAAATCAAGTTTCAGAAAATCAGGTTTCGAAAATAAGTTTTGGAAAAACCAGTTTTTGTCTTTAAAAAGATTTTATCAAAATATAGTTCTAAATCATTTGGTGTTGATCTATGATCACACTCCCCTTACTCTAAGCCCTATACCTCTATTTTGTATCCACATATCAAAAGAAATTTTATAAGAAAAATTTTGACTTGAAAAAGATTTACAAAATCTTATTTTTGGTCCTCAGCCGGTTTACTGGCCGGTCGACCGCTGCAGAACTGCCGGTCGACCGACGTGCACTAAAGTGCACGAGTGCACTTCGGTCGACCGACCGGTCAACCGAAAGCAAGAGCAATGCTCTCTATTTTTCCCGGTCGACTGGGCCGGTCTACCGACAGAGAGTTTTAACTCTCTGTTTGGGATCCACGGTCGACTGGCCGGCTACCGCTTTCCCAACGGTCAAAAATCCGACCGTTGGCGGTCGACCGACCGGTCGACTGACAGTAGAGAAATCTGCTGAGTTGGCTCCCAACGACTAGTTTCTGCTTTATTTTTTGCTGGGTCTTCTCCCAACAGATCTATTGAGTTTTCTAACCTTATTTTTATCCCCTATAAATAGGGGGAGTATGAAACAACTCAAAAACAAGATTTATAAGCCTCATATCAAGTTTTCAAAGTTTAGCCTCTTTGCAAAAAGAATTTTCTTGGGCCAACTATTTCCAAAGCTTTAGTATTTTTAGCTTGAGCCATTTTCTCTTCTTCTCTACTTGATATTTAGCACTACACAATCCCAAGTGTTTCATTTCCTCATCTTGGTTGTAGGGTTGTGCTTGTGAGCTACCTTTGTGGTCAAGTGTTGATCACTATTTTCTTCGATTAAGAAGTTGTAGAGGTTGCAGCCTCGAGCGAGCTAGTGAGCTCCAAGTTGGTGTTGCGGCACCACGAGAGAAGATAAGTGTGTCCAAAGAGTTCTAGTGAGAACTTGTAATTGATTGACGATCCGGTAGGATCGCTCATAGTGGAAATCCTTCATCCTGTTGAAGGCGGGGACGTAAAGCGGTGGTTCGAACCTCGAAACATATTCTTGTATTTGCGATTGTCCACAATCGCTATAAACTCTACTCTCTTACTTTACGTGCACTTATATTGCTTACTCTATTGCAACATCTATCTGATTGTTAGTATTTATTGCTAATTTGTTTTTAATTTCGTATTATTTGTCATTAACTATAGCCATCACCCATTCACCCCCCTCAGGATTTTCAATTGGTATCAGAACCTTGGTTTAACCACCTTAGGGAGATCCTCTTTATTTGGCTATATTTATTTGTTGCATTTTTATTTTTTTGTGCACTAAACTTGTTTTCATTGCATCACTTGACTTCTCTGGCATCAAATCCCCACCCAAATTTGATGGGTTGAACTTCCCCATTTGGAAGATCAAAATGAACCTATTCCTAAAGTCTCTAGGAGTTAGAGTTGCAAAATCCATTACCAAAGAATTTGTTGAACCTCACGATGATGAGAGTACATGGTCCGAAGCAACCTCTAAGGGCTATGAGGTCAATGCTAGAGCCCAATATGCACTTACACAAGTATTAAATGAAGATGATCTTTCTCGTGTGATTGATTGTAAATCTGCTTATGAAGTTTGGATTGTTCTTATCATTACTCATGAGGGGACGTCGCAAGTCAAGAGATCCAAAATTGACTTGCTCCGTTCTCAATATGAGAATCTCTACATGCTTGAAAATGAAAGTATAGATGAAATGCTCACTCGTTTCACCAAGATTACAAATGCTTTATCCTCTTTAGGTGACAAAATTGACAATGACCAAAAGATCTGGAAGGTCATTAGAGCTTTTCCTAAATCTCAGGAAGTCAAGGCAACCACACTGAAAGAGCTCAATGAGAGGGAGGAGATGGACTTGTCCGGCTTCATCGGTAATCTCAAAACCCATGAGATGGAGATGGAGATGAAGGTGAGAGAAGAAAGGGAGGCTCCAAAGAAGAAAGCAATAGCTTTCAAGGCGACTCCATCCTCCTATAATGAAGAAGAATCATCGGAAGACTACGATGAGGACTTTGCCATGCTCATTAGAAAAGTGGGCAAGATGTTCTACAAGAAAGGTAGACAAAGCAACTTTCGAAAAGGAACACCACAAGGAAGACTTGACAAGAAATGGAAGAAACATGTCCATGCTTCCATTGCAAAAGGATGGGACATCTAATTGCGGATTGCCCATCTTTACAAGCTACAACCTCCAAGAACTTTCAAAAGAAGAAGAAGGCTATGGTGGCCATATGGGATGATTAGGAAACAGAATTCGAAGAGGAGATTGACACCGCACACATGTGCTTCATAGCACATGGTGATGAAACTTCTAAGGTAAACCTAGAAACTCTTTAGAAGATGAGGATTTGACTATGGATGAATTAGCTCAATTTTTTGAAGAATTACAATAGATATGAAATTTTCCTTTCTCAATATAAGAAGTTGAAAAAGGAAAATGATTTATTAAAGAATAAAATTGAGATTATTTTGAATGAGAAAAATGATTTGTCAAAATCTTTTGAGAAAATAAAAATAGATTTTGTAAAAAATAAAAATACTTATAAGGGCAAAAGCCCAATTATTTCTTGTAATAAAAACGAATTTTTGGAAATTCAAAAACGCATTGAGGTTTTAGATACAACTTTGAAAAAGTGTTCATTTGACATGACCAAATTTGCATCTATGTTTCCTAAGGGAAAAACCCAAAGGAAACACACTCCTCATGCATCACATACACATGCACACTCATATCAACACAAGCATGCATTCATGTATGGAAATATATATACTTGTGCACATTGTGACCGCAAAGGCCATTTGGCAAAATCTTGTTATGTAAAATTAAACATGACAAATAAAAATGTTTGGGTTCGAGAAAACACTAACCCCATAGGACCCAAAAAGATTTGGGTACCAAAGGACACGCCAAACTTAATTGATACAGGTGTGTCATCCTCCTCCAAGACTTAGGGGGAGATGGTGCCCGGGTGATGGATGCATCAAAACTTAATGAACAAATCGTCACTTGCATCGCTATCAAAGAGGCACCTATTTTGGAGATTGCCCGTGGTTTGGTAATCTCTCCACTTAAGATTTTATTTTTATCTAGACTTGTACATGCATGGGATTTGCTAGTTCATTTTGTGATAATTTGCTTTAATTATGTAGACTTGCATATCCTTATTATTTTTTTTTTATCTTGACTATAGTTGAGATTGTGTATTTAGTTTGCTTTTATTCCTATACTAGCCATATTTTATTTGTCCATGTATCAAGTATTTTTTTTATAAGTATTTCTATAAGAGCATATACTTTTGTAAAATATGAAAATTTATTTTACAATATTTAAGCAAGAAAATAGAGATAGCAATTGTGCGCCTCAACTCTTATCTAGAGGAATGTCGAGGAGAAGTTCAGAACCCTTAAAGGGGTATTCGGCTTCAATATCTCAAATTTATTGCTTAATTATTAAAATAATAAAAAAATTTTGTTAACACTAAAATAATATAAAATAAAAATGAAAGTTTAATTATATGTATTTATTCATGCCTAATATAATTTTACCAATGTTTTCATGTTTTACATGTAAATATATATTAGTCACAAATTTCCTTTTAAAAAGAAAATTCATTAAAACTAAAATAAAATAATTTTACAATTTGGGGGGTATTACGGACGACCGACTGGTCGACCGAGTTAGCCTGTCATAGGCCCGGTCGACCAGGCGGTCGATCGAGATAACCTGGAAAACAAAAATGTTTTTAACCCAAAGCCGGTCGACCGGGCGATCGACCGACTGAAACCGAGATTGCTCTCGATTTGCGCCGGTCGACCGGCGGCCGATCGGGCGTCGAGTAACCTGTTTTCCACCCGTTTGCATATAAAGCCCTAAAAACTAAATCCCTCACTCTCATCTCTCTCAACCGGTCTCCTTCTTCCCCCTTTCAATTTTCTTCCTCCCAAACCCAATCCAACCCACTAAAACTTCTCCCAATCCAAAATTCATCCTCCAAAAATTGTCAAAATTGTTTTCAGGCTCCAGATCTGCAGATTTTTGGGGATTTCTCTTGGATCTTGAGGTATAACTAAAATTTCTCCTTAATCTCTTAAATTTCCTTATTTATCTTGTTTATCCATCTTTAGTTCGTGCTTTTATCTTGTGTAATCCATCATTATGTCCAAACGATCCGATCTGAGAAGGGGAAAACCCCTGAATCATCATCTAGCCCCTTTATCGCCCAAAATGCATCTCATAGATATACTATAATTCACAATAAACATGTCATCTCTGGTAAGACTATTGTGCTCAGTGATTTTGAGCACCTTAATCTTACAAATATCTTGAGTACTAGTTCACTTGAAAATTTTATCATAATCAAAGAACCGGTTTATCCTGAACTAGTCCATTATTTTTACTCTAACTTGTCCTTCCATAATTATCACATCCGGTCTAAAGTCATGGGCAAGGATATAAATATTTCTTTTGAAAAATTTACCAGTCACCTCTCCTGTGAGGGAGTAGATGTTTATAATGTAGATCTTCATGAATTTACTTATCCTGATGGTGAGTCTGCCCATACTGCATCCATTTTGCTCCACGATGATGATAACCCCGCTTTAGTTAGGAATGAGGAGGTGAAGTATTATACTCTCACCACCCAAGTCTTGGCTAAAATCATTTTCTATAACCTCCTGCCTAAATCAGGAGAGTATAGTCACGCCAGGGGTTCTGCTCCTCTCCTGATCTAGTGCCTTCTGAAAGGCATTAGAATTAACATTCTTAAACTCATCATCGATTATATGACGTCTGATCATCTTCTAGTCCCAAACCGGCATTTGCCCTTTGGGATGCTTATTACACGTCTTCTAAAATAACTCCGTTTTGATCTTTCCACTGAACGGTTCATCGAACCGTCAGTTGACATCAATAGCACTCTCCTCAAGAGGATGCGTTTTAGGGAGCGTGCTCCTGCTCCTCAGCCGCAGCCTATCATTCCTGTTGTTTCTCCAGGATCTTCTTCTAGTTCTTCTGCTTCCTTTGATCCCTATCATGCTCTCACCACTCAGCTTCGGGAGCATAGCCAGTAGATGTCCACTGAGATAGCCGCTCACTTTCAGCGACTAGAGCAGCGAGTGGATAATGATCTCAACCACATCTGTGATTCCATTTGCTATATGCAGACCTTCCTCCATGACATCTACCACAGGCACACTTGGCCGGCTCCTCTTCCGCGTGGTCGCTTATAGCCACTTTCGTTCGCCGGTCCTCCTTTTGATGCCTGGGTTTCTCCTCCTGCTGTTCCTGTGGCATCAGCTTCTCCTGAAGACCCTGATTTCTAAGAGGACTGACCCCTTTTGTTGATGACAAAAGGGGGGAGAGTTATTTGATGGAGTTATTATGGGAGTTGGCTTTTATGCTTTTATGTTTTATTTTCTTTATTTGGATTTGAGTATGTGTTTGTTTTGTGGACATCATGTGTTGAGTATGTTTGCGTTGAGTATGTAGTTTGTTTTGTGGACATCATGTGTATTTGGTTTTTGAGGTTGGCATGAACCTCCTATGCTATATGGACATATTTATTTCTGATATGACAGTTATCTTTATTGTCTCTATGTGGTATATGTGTTTAGTTCTGTTTGGTTTCTTATTCCCTGTTGATCCAATCATTTACCACTTATTTTGGAGGTTGGAGGTATTTCTGGATGGATGGAGTTAACCATTTGTGCATACACTTTCATATCTTTGTATCCTATTATGCATCAATGGTTGGCATATGAATCTAACTGTTATATCTTTTATATATGCTTTTATTATGCATTTAGCTCTTTTATGTCTTATTCTTATATATGCATGTGTTAAGGGAGAGCTTCACTTGAAGTCACTTTCCAAAATATTTTTAATAACTTCATATGTTTTGTCATCATCAAAAAGGGGGAGATTGTTGGTCCAAAGGCCATTTGCCCTTAGTTTTGATGATAACAAAACATATGTAGTTAGGTATTAACAAAAGTATTTAATTAAGTTTCAGGAAAAATATTATGTTGCATTTCGGCTCTAACACAAGGCTCACACATTTAGAGGCCAAGAAGATTTATATCCCAGAGCCTAGCACACTAGAAGAGCTCAAGGATCAAGCATATCAAGAAGAATGTTTCAAGATTTGTATCTTTATCATTTTAGTTAGGATTTATAGATATTTGTCAAAACCAAGATGAAAGAAATTGATAGTTTTTGGGATTGTCACACTCACACACATTTCATAATCCTTTAGTGTTTTCATACAAAACTCTATTACCTGGTTTCTTACCGAGTTTTAGAAAAATCAAGTTTCGAAAAATAGGTTTCGAAAACAAGTTTTGAAAAAACCAGTTTTTGTCTTCAGAAAAGATTTTTATAAAAATATGGTTCTAAATCATTTGGTGTTGATCTATGATCACACTCCACTTACTCTAAGTCCAAGAACTCTATTTTGTATCCACATATCAAAAGAAATTTTATAAGAAAATTTTTGACTTGAAAATAATTTACAAAATCTTATTTTTGGTCCTCAGCCGGTCCACCGGCCGGTCCACCGCTGGTAGAGCTGAACTGCTCTGTCGGTCGACCGGGCGGTGGACCGATGTGCACCAAAGTGCACGAGTGCACTTCAGTCGACCGACCGGTCGACCAGAAGCAAGAGCGGTTCTCTCTGTTTTTCCCAGTTGACCAGGACGGTGGAACGACAGAGAGTTTTAACTGTCTGTTTGGGATCCATGGTCAACCGATCGGTCGATCGCTTTCCCAATGGTCAGAAATCTGACCGTTGGCGGTCGACCACTCGATCAACCGACAGCAGAGAAATCTGCTGAGTTGGCTCCCAATGACTAGTTTCTATTTATTTTTTATTGGGTCTTCTCCTAATAGATCTATTGAGTTTTCTAACCTTATTTTCATCCCCTATAAATCAGGGGAGTATGAAACAACTCAAAAACAAGATTTACAAGCCTCATATCAAGATTTTCAAAGTTTAGCCTCTTTGCAAAAAGAATTTTCTTGAGCCAACTATTTCCAAAGCTTTAGTATTTTTAGCTTGAGCCATTTCCTCTACTTCTCTACTTGATAGTTAGCAATACACAATCCTAAGTGTTTCATTTCCTCATCTTGGTTGTAGGGTTGTGTTTGTGAGCTACCTTTGTGGTAAGTGTTGATCACCATTTTCTTCGATCGAGAAGTTGTAGAGGTTGCGGCCTCGAGCGAGCTAGTGAGCTCCAAGTTGATGCTGCGGCACCGTGAGAGAGGACAAGTGTGTCCGAAGAGTTTTAGTGAGAACTTGTAATTAATTGACGATCCGGTGGGATCGCTCATAGTGGAAATCCTTCATCGTGTTGAAGGCGGGGACGTAGAGTGGTGGCTCGAACCTCCAACATATTCTTGTGCTTGTGATTGTCCATAATCTCTCTAAACTCTACTCTCTTACTTTACGTGCACTTATATTGCTTACTCTATTGCAAGATCTGTTTAATTGTTTGTGTTTATTGCTAATTTGTTTTTAATTCCGCATTATTTGCCATAAAGTATAGCCATCACCTATTCACCCCCTCTAAGTGATTTTCAGGATCTAACACTCTAACATTCTAACTCTTAATAAGCTAACATTATTTTATTCCATGCTTACTCTTGTTTAGTTTTGATGGTTTAAGTGTAGCTTGAACTTGTTTTGTTGAGTTTGAATGTGAAAGTTATTATATAGGTCATGCTTTGAAACGCTTTTGAACCAAGGACTAGTGATGGCCAAGGATACATGTGAGGCAACTATCACTAAGGTTAGCATATTACTGGAGCCATTAGTAGTTAGTAGCCATGGATTTTCTTTTTTTTCATTTTATTTTAGAAATATATCAAAAACCACAAATGTATTCTTTTCTATGTTTCCACTTCTTTGTGTTTCTTTGCATCGTATCTCTCCTCGTGGATACGGCCCGTTAGCCCTAAGCTACACAGTACTTTAATTTTAGCAATCAATTTTTGGTGTCGTTGCTAGAGAGGGAACGATATTCTTTTATTTTAATAAGTTTGGTGTTTTGTTTCAAGGTTAAAAAAATCAAGTGAATGTTCAAGCATTGCAGAAGAAGACTTGTGATCCTGTGCTCCTGCTCTAGAAAGTAAGAAACAGGATTTCAAGAGTTTGCAGCAGAAAAGTAATTTTTTGTGGGACTACTAAAAACTCTTTTTTGCAGGACATATTGCTTTGCAAAAACAAGCTTTCTTAATTGCTAGTTTTTACACTTGATTATCTCACAATTCTATTTTTAATACAACAGTAATTGGTTGATTGTAATTATTTTAAAAAATGTTGAGACTTGCATTCCTAGGCATTTATCTAATTACATTTCATTTCAATTACTGTTAAAGAAAGGTGGAGACAAGGTATGTATGCATAGCATATAGCTTAGGAAACATTCTTGAGTGATTACTTGCTTGTTGAATGCTACTTTTCTATATCTTGCATAATTTGCACTAAAATATTTTAAGGGCAAAACCTGACAAAAGATAAGGTGGGGAGTCATTACCCTTCCTTAGCTCACAAACCATCTCTAAGCACGTATAACCTAAGCCTAGTTTAAAATCTGATAGACGTTGGCCTTAGGGACATCTCGAACTCATTAGGAGGTTATCCTAAGGGAGAAGGTGTTAGAATTTGACTCTTACCAAATTGGTGTCAAAGGACAATGATTATGGGGCGAAACCCAAAGGCTAGTGGTTTGGCTTAATTAGGCCTGTCGCTTTTGCGTAGATACCTCTCACCAATCTTGCCCAGACTGGCTGATTAGCTTATGGTCAGAGTTTGCATTATACCTGCTGTGGACAATCAACCAGTTAGGAATTGTCTAAATTTCCTTTAGAATAGGTGTGGTTAAATTTTTTTCTTTTCGATTGATTGGTAAGCTTGTTTGTGATAGTAACTTTTTGTATGCAAGTGTGGTCGAGAGACTCAAATTCATCTAGGTCAACTAGAAACATTTTACCACCTAAACAAGAATCAAAATCAAATCCGGTTATAGCTCAATCAACAGCATTGCAGGATAGGTTCTACTCTATGAGAACCTCACTTCTATCTTGCATCCAACGTCTATCGATTGGTGGCAATAATTTTGGGATTAAGCCTCAGTTCATCAATACACTCCCTAAATTTCATGGCTTAGAGTCTGAAGATGCATATTTCTTTATTAGAAAATTTGAGGAAGTATGCTTAATGATGAAGATACCTTACCTTGTAGATGATGCTATTAGGTTGAGATTTGTCTTATTTACTCTTAAGGACTTAGCCAAGAAATGGCTATACAACTTGGTGGTCGGTTCTATCACATCATGGGATGATTTCATCGAGGTCTTCTTGAAGAAATTCTATCCAGATCACAAAACCGCTCTGAATAGGAAGAACATCATACAGTTCAAGCAAGAACCTAGTGAACCATTTTGGAAGTACTTTGAACGCTTAAAAGACCTCCTTTTCTTATGTCCTCATCAAGGCATATAGAAGTAATGACAATGCCAAATTCTCTATGACAGCTTAGACTATCAGAACAAAATCCTCTTAGAGACCATGTGCCAAGGGGGATTCTTGCAAAAGGATGAAAATCAAGGGTGGGATTTATTTGAGAACTTAGCCGAAAAAATCCTCCAATGGGAATCTACTCCCGAAAAGTCTAGGAACACAAATCTTATATCTTCTAAAAGAGGTCTCCATTCAATAGAATTACCCATAGCTACAGAAACTAAAATCTCTACCTTAACGAGAAGATTGGAAGCTCTAGAAACCAAGGAGCCAGTTTCAATCAAGCAAGTCAGCCCAAACCAATTTTTAACTCCGGGTTGTACTTACTGTCAAGCCATGAATCATGTGTTTGAGGAGTGTCCAGTTATTAATGCTCAACAAATGTACCTTGAGCCCATGAATGCGGTCTTTTCAAGGCCCTATAATAATCCTTATGCTCAAACGTACATTCTGGCTGGAGAAATCACTCAAATTTCTCGTGAAGCCAAAATAACGATGACCACTCAAGGTCAAACCACTACCAACATCCCAATCATAATTACAATTCTTCCAATCATCAACACAATTACCATCACAATTCTTTCAATCATCAATCTAATTCTTCCAATTATCAACCAAACTTTTCTAGCCATGCTCCACAATCTTCCTTCCAAAGTCCTCCACTTGAGAAAAGAATAACTGATTTTGACAAGACTATGGAAAGGTATATGAGGAACCAAGAGGCCCTCATACAAACACTGCAGAACAACAATGCACAAGCCATAACGAGGTTAGAGGTTCAAATTGGTCAGCTAACTAATTCACAAAATGAGAGGCCTAAGGGTACTTTGCCTAGTCAACCATTAATGAACCCACGAAATTCTAACCAAGTTAATTTGGCTGAGGATCAACAGTTTAATCAATATAATGTTGTTCATACATTGAGGTCTAGAAAGAAAGTTGATAATCAAGTATCTATGCCACCCAATCCTATTTAACATAACAACACACAAGCATCCACTTCATCTAGTTCCAATCCATCCTAATTGACGAGTCTGAAAAAGACAAGTCAGCCAGTCAAGTACACAAGCCTATAGTACCATTTCCTAATAGGTTGAAGAACAATATGCAAAATTCACACATGGATAAGATAATTGAGATCTTCAATCAAGTGAAAATAAATGTGCCACTTTTTTATGCCATCTAGCTAGTCTCATCTTATGCAAAATTTCTTAAGGACATATGCACCAACAAGAGAAAGACTAATGTACCTAAGAAAGTCTTCTTAGCCACTAATATTAGTGAGCTACTGTCAGGTCTGATCCTTGTCAAGTACAAGAAGTCGGATTATCCCACCATTGCTTGCAGTATAGGCAAGCCGAGATTAGTCGTGCACTTCTTAACTTGGGGGCAATTATTAACTTGCTCCCTTTCTTAGTTTATCAATGACTCGAGTTGGGCAATCTTAGTCCAACTTGAGTCTCCATCCAACTGGATGACCGTTCAGTGAAAATTCCCAAAGAAAAATTAATGATGTCCTTATTCGGGTCGGAGAGTTTATCCACCCTATTGATTTCATAGTTCTTGAGACAACCAGTGTCTAATCCTAGGGCTTAAACTCTCGTTATCCTAAGACACTCATTCCTTGCTACTACAAATGCTATTA
The DNA here is from genome assembly GCA_038442645.1 of Agave tequilana. Taxonomy (NCBI): domain Eukaryota; kingdom Viridiplantae; phylum Streptophyta; class Magnoliopsida; order Asparagales; family Asparagaceae; genus Agave; species Agave tequilana. The sequence continues at coordinate 63,520 of JAVJIF010025459.1, read as the reverse complement.
TCAATTGTAGGAATAGGTCCATGAGGCTAACTTTTGGAGACATGACTAGAAAAGTTATTGTCTTCAACCTAGGAAAGTAGCCCCGTGATATTGAGGATTGGAACTTGACCCTGATTGTGACTTCGAGTTAGAGTCTGAAGACCTTAACCTTGATCAGATTGTCGAGTCTGCTGTGAATTGAGTCTCAAACCCTATTTTATCAAATGTGGAGCCAATGAACTTGATCCCTCCTTCCAATGAGCCTTCCCTTTCCTTAGACTTGAAAGCCCTACCTACACATCTCAAGTATGTCTATATAGGCGAACAAGAGACTTTTTCCGTCATTATTGCATCCCATTTAAATGAGAGGGAAGAAGAGAATCTTAAAATAATTCTTAGGAGACACAAGGAAGCCATTAGTTGGACTATGACTGACATAAAGGGATTGAGTCCATTCATAGTTCAACATCGCATTCGTCTCAATGAAGAAGTGAAACCAAAGAGACACCCGCAAAGTAGGTTAAACCTTATAGTGTAAGAGGTTGTTCATGTTGAAATCGTGAAACTCTTAGATAATGGGATAACCTATCCCATTCCTGAGAGCTAATGGGTCAGTCCTATCCACGCGGTTTCGAAGAAATCTGGTGTCACCATGGTGAAAAATGAGAACAAAGAGTTGATCCAAACTCGACTACCCATGAAGATTCGAGTTTTCATTGACTATAGGAAGCTAAATGCGGCAACTCATAAGGACCATTTCCCGCTTCCTTTATTGACCAAATGCTTGAACATTTGGCTGGCCATAAGTATTACTGTTTCTTGGACGGTTACTCAGGGTATAATCAGACTCCCATTGCTCCAGAGAACCAAAAAAGACCACTTTCACATGTCCATTTGGGACATTTGCTTATCATCGAATGCCTTTCGACTTATGCAATGCTCTAGCAACGTTTCAATGTTGCATGTTGAGTCTTTTCTCTGATATGGTAGAACAATTTTTGAAAATATTCATGGATGATTTCTCCATTTATAAAGACTCATTCGATCAATGTCTTCACCATCTCAAACTCATCTTTCAACATGTGCTGAGAAAAATCTGACACTGAATTGAGAAAAATGTCACTTCATGGTAAGACATGAAATTGTCTTGGTTATGAGATTTCTAAGAATGGAATTGAAGTGGATAAAGCCAAGATTGAGGTCAAAACTAAGCTCCTGGTGCCAAAGTGTGTTAAAGATATCCGATTTTTTTTAGGACACGCCAGTTTTTATCGTAGGTTCATTAGGACTTTAGCAAAATTACTAGACCCTTAACTAACCTTTTAGCTAAGGACATGTCCTTTACTTTCAATAGTGGATGTCTTAATGCTTGGGAGAAGCTAAAAAATGAGCTTATTTCTGCACCAATCATCTCTGCACCGGATTAATCAAAGCCGTTTGAAATCATGTGTGATGCTTCTGATTTTCTATAGGCGCTGTCTTAGGACAACACATAAGCACGTGATTTACTGCTCAAGTAGGACTCTCAGTGATGCGCAATTAAACTACACTACAACTGAGAAAGAATTCTTGGCTGTAGTATTTGCATTAGAGAAATTCCACCCCTACCTACTTGGGTCCAAAACTATCGTCTTCACCGATCATTCTGCGCTAAGATACCTTATGGCGAAGAAAGATGCTAAGGCCCGACTAATTCGTTGGATGTTACTTCTTCAAGAATTCGATCTCGAGATTCGAGATAAGACAGGCATAGAAAATATCGTTGTTAACCATCTCTCGCGCATCCCAAACTCACCATGCAATGACTGCCCATCAATGATAACTTTCCCGATGAAAAACTCTTGGTTGCCTTTAGGAACCTTGGTTCGCTAACATGGTGAACTACTTAGTCACAAATTAAACTCCATCTCATTGGTCTAAACAAGATGTCTACCGGTTCTTATCAAAAATCTGATATTTCTTCTGAGAGGAGCCATATCTTTTCAAGTATTGTTCCGATCAAATCATTGGGAGATGCATATCCGATGAGGAGATTAAGAGTGTTCCATTTTTTTGTCACAAGCTTTCATGCGATGGACACTTTGTTCCCCACAAAACTGCTGAAAAGTGCTACAAAGTGGGTTCTATTGGCCCACTTTGTTCGAAGATGCATTTGATTTTTGCAAGACGTGCCATAGATGCCAACTGGTAGAAAAGATCTCAAAGTGAAACATGATGCCCCTTAACCCAATTCTAGAAATAGAACTCTTTGATGTATGGGGCATCGACTTTATGGGTCCATTTCCTAATTCATTTGGAAACCAATACATATTGCTGCTGTAGACTATGTGCCCAAGTGGGTAGATGTCATTCCAAGCAAAACTAATGATAACAAAATTGTCATCAAGTTTTTGAAAGAGAACATCTTCTCACGCTTCGGAACCCCTCGTGCTATCATCAGTGATAATGGTACCCACTTTTGCTAGATCTTTTGAAGCTCTTATGTGAAAGTATGCCATTACTCACAAACTATTCACACCATATCATCCTCATACTAGTGGGCAAGTAGAGAGCTTCAATAGACAAATTAAGCTCATTTTAGAGAAGACCGTGAACCAAAGCAGGACAGACTGGTCCACCAAACTGGTAGATGCCTTATGGGCGTACATGACCTCTTTCAAGACAATTATAAGGATGTCTCCGTATAGGTTAGTTTTTGAAAAGGTTTGCCACTTGCGTATTGAGTTAGAGCACCGAGCTTTATAGGCCATAAAGCAGCTAAATTTTGACTTAGATAAGGCCAATGACCTTCGAAAATTGTAAATTTCCAAACTTGAGGAGTAGAGAAATGAGGTCTATGAGAATGATGCAATAACAAAAAAGTAGGGTTAAGAAATTTCATGATAAGTTTATCATGAGAAAAACTTTTATCCCCGGACAAAAAGTCTTACTCTATAATTTGAGACTTCATCTTTTTTCAGGAAAATTGAAATCAAGATGGACTGGGCCATTCATTGTAAAGACTGTGTTTCCACATGGTGCTGTTGAGTCAGTGACATTAAGAATGGGAATGGATTTAAGGTAAATAGTCAATGCTTTAAACCGTTCTCAGAATCGGTACTGGTAAATGAAACGGCTATGGGTCTTTTTGACCCAGTGTATTGGTAACTTTATCTCTTTACATTTCATTTCATGCATCTATTCATTCTTTCATATATTAGGGACAATGCATGAGATAGGTATGGGGGAGGGTTCTAACATAATTAACTTAAAAAAATAAAATAAAATATATAAAAAAACTTTTTGGAAAGAGAACAACATTTTGACATATTTTTTGTAAGAAATTAAGTTAATTTTAAGAAATAAGAGAATCATAATTAGGATTTCTTAGACTTGGTCAAAATAAGATTATTTGTTTGATTTTAGGGTTAGGAAGAAAACTTGAAAAAGTAATTTAGACTTGATCTTTACCTTGATGTATTATGCAACTTTATACACTTACACACTTAAGGTTCGAAAACAAATATTCCTATGCCTTATTAAAACAAATATTATTATATATATCAAAAAAAATTTTGATTAACTGAGTATTTGTGCCTCATAATATAATAAAATCCTTAGATTTGTAGCCTTATTTGCTAGAGTCCTTAAGTCCTTGTGGTGTTTTCTCACCGGTGCCCTAAGACCGTCTAGTTTGGGCTTCTCTGACTAAAGGCTCATTAAATTGGCAGATTAGAAAGCCTAATAGAACTAAGAAATAATGCCACCAAATTATATATAAAATATAGAAAAAAGACATAAGAGTTAGAGTTAACGGATCCCTAAGTCAAAATTTCACGGTCATGAAACTGCATATGATTTAGGGTAAAGTAATAGATTAGATGAGAAATACAAGTTTGATCTCTAAACTTGATTGATAACAGGTTTTTGAATAGAGACTAAATTTAGGAATGAAATTAGTTTTCCTTTAACTTATAGATTACTTAAACTCTTACAATAATACTTAAAATATTTTCTCTCCTTTTCAGAATGCTTTTCGAAAATATTAATACTTTTTCTTTCTTTATGGATTTTGTGGTGTAATCCACTTCCTCACGAGACAAAACTCATCATCTAGGGGTAAACTAGAGGTTTAACGGCTTATTGTATATGCTAAGTGCAATCGTGTTTCCTACAAAAATGGATAGTTAGTTTTTGTTTTGCTTGAGAACGAGCAAAAAATAGGTATGGGGTTGTGATCGGTCACTGATATTACATAATTATAGTCATATTTCTCATATCTATGTTATAATAAACTTGATTTTTTATTATCTTTCTTAAATAAATGTGCAGGCCTTTACAAAGGGAAAAGGACGAGCAAAGAAGCCCAAAGCCCATCTAAAATTCTAATTTAATTCAGAATTAATTCAAATTAAAAACCAGAGCAAATCAAGGAAGATAAAACGGGTTGAAAATCAATTAAATTTGGATTTTCATAAATCCAGTTTGTTAACCGAATTCAACGAAGAATCATCGAATTCAAGAGGTCAAATGGCAAATCTTTTGGGATAAATGAAAATAAAAGCAAAACCCGCAGATCCTGACCCTTGAAGTGGCTAGATGGCCACATCATGGCCGCGGATCTGAGACTTAAGCTGTTAAGCCACAGCTTGATTAAAGAGATAGGGGGAGCATTTGCTCCCCCTATCTGCTCACGCTCTTTCCCTTCGGGTTTTCCCTATAAATACTACCATGTTCTATGGAGAAAGGGACGAAGACTAGAAGTAAATTTTTGCTTTATTTTAAGGTTTAGGATCATTGTTAGATAGTTAATAAAAAGTTGTAACTCAGTTTCTCATTTGTAGTTCAGTCTAGAAACAAGTGTGAGAGAGGAAAAGAGTGTGCAATTTACCATTGGAGTGACAATCAAAGGAGATTCGTCTTGCTTAACTCTACTCAATCTTACTGGTATGTCTATGCTTTTAATTCATTTTATTATTTGTTCTTTCTTCATTATGAGTAACTAAATCAGTTTTTTAAGCTCACTATTCTCCATCTTCTATAAGCATTCTTCTTGATCGATTTCTATAAAAAGTACCAAACAGAATCATATGAATGTCTAAATTAAGTCTTGCATATTGGCAAGTATTCTTAAAGGCACATGAGGATGGGCTTGGACTTATTTTAAAATTCAATCTTGGAAACAAGTCTTAAACTAGTTTTTATTTCATACTGGAGAAATCTTGATGATTTAACATTCCATTTAAGAACTGTTTCAAAAAGAACTAAACTTTTCCAAAATTCATCTTATGTACTTTACTTGATCTCTTCTAAAATTCAAGTCTTTACTTCAGCCTATGATCTAGTTGAGGCATCATCACATTCAAGAAAAAACACGTAGCTGAATAATAGAATAGTGAGCCCAGATCTTTCTTTATCAAATACAAACAAACACACATACTTTTTTCAAAACCTATTCTAAGCTTCAACTTTTTTTTAAATCAGTTCTCTACTCTCCATCTTCTTTTTCATCTAAAAATATAAACACTAAAACTTATTTTTCTCAAAATACCGAAAAGCTTGCATTGTATCTCTTCTCGTGGGCACGACCCATTAGCCCTAAGCTACACGGTACTTCAATTTTAGCAATCAACAAACAATGAACTTCTCACAAATAAGGATCCTATATGATAGATAGAGATGATGGCTCAAGTTTATGTGAGAAAACTTAAATTTTAGAATTGAAGATGTTGAGAAAACAATTGAAAAAAATTCTTTGAAGACATGAAAATTTGTAGCTCAAATAAAACTTCCAAAAACTTGTTTTCTTGATTTAAAAACTTTTTCAAAAGTTAAAACTTGAACATAGGCTTGAAAAGCTTAGTTCAAAACTCTCTCTTATAGATCCAATTTATAAGGAATAAGATAAGATTATTATAGACAAATTTCAATCTTTAAAAACATGATTAAGCCCAAATAAAGTAAATACTAGCCATTTAGAATAAAACAAAAACAGATAAAACAAGAAACTAGCAGTTATGGGCAAGTTAGGCCAAACTGGGCCTAGCGTCGACTGCCCGGTCAATCGCTAACAACTATATTTTTAGTCGTTGGGCTTACCGGTCGACCACCCTTCTACCACTGTGAGAACACACACTGTGTTCTTCCAGTAGCTGGTCGATCGCTAAGTCGACCGATTGAGAGCACTTTGCTCCCTGTTGCTCGATCGACTGTGCACGTCGACTGACCAGAGAGCTTTTCTACTCTTATGCCATTGGTTGACTGTGTACACTAGACAGTTGGCTGTGTGCACATCCGATCAACCAGCCGATCGACCGTTTGCTTAAGCCAGCGGACTTGTGACACACCCAGTTGACCGCCTTGCAGACTGACCTAGGGCCAAAAACAAACTTTATTTTTCTTTTTAAAATTCATGTTAATACAAATAAATTTCTTTAAATTCTTCAAAAATAAGTTCATATACATTTATTTGAGCACGAATATGTGGGATTAAAAATCAACATATATTACAAACATGTGAACTTCTTTTTGAGATATAAAATTCATATATATATATTGTAATTCTTCAAAATATTGGGTAAGTTCATCCATGGTAAGCTCATCATCATCTAGAGAGGGTTCAATGATTACTGTTGGTGATTCCTTTCCGTTTACCATGAAGCAAATGTTTACGTGTCAATTTCTTCTTCTTCAGACTTCGTCTCCAAATCATCCCAAGTGGCTACCATGGCCTTCTTCTTCTTATGTACTTTTTTGGAGGAGCTCGCATGGAGAGAAGGACAATTGGCAATAAGATGCCCCATCTTCTTACAATGGTAGCATGGACCCATCTCTTCTTTTCTTTGTTCACCTCTCATTTGTGGTCTTGCTCTCCGCATGTTGTTCATCCTTCCTTTCTTGTAGAATATTTTGCCAACCTTTCTAATAAGCATGGAAAAATCTTCTTCTTCTCTTTCGTCCATTGATTCATCTTCTTTGACAATGTTTGGAGTCGCTTTGAAGGCAATAGGCTTCTTCTTTTGTGGTTCTCTTTCTTCATGAACCTTCATCTCCATCTCATGTATCTTGAGGTTCCCAATAAATCCAGATAATTCCATCTCCTCACAATCATATAGCTCCTTGAGAGTTATTGCCTTGACCTCACAAGCTTTGGAAAGAGCTCTAATGACCTTTCTCATCTTTTGATCGTTGTCTATTTCATCACCTACGGAAGACAATCCATTAGTGATTTTAATGAAGCGAGAAAGCATTTCATCAATATTTCATTTTTAAGCATATAAAAGTTCTCATATTGAGAACGAATCAAGTCAATTTTGGATCTCTTGACTTGAGAAGTTCCCTCATAAGTATAAGCAAGTCATTCCAAACTTCAAGCGCGAATTTGCAATTAATGACACATGAAAGATCATCATCATTTAATGCCTGTGTAAATGCATATTGTGCCTTAGCATTAGCCTTATAGTCCTTGGTGGTTGCTTCGGATCATGTATCCTTATCACCGTGAGGTTCAACAAACTCCTTGGTAATAACCTTTGCTACTCTAACTCCTAGGGATTTAAGGAATAGAGTCATCTTGATCTTTCATATAAGAAAGTTCAACCCATCAAATCTTGGCGGGGGCATGATGCTAGAAAAATCATGAAATGCCATGAATGCAAATAAGCAAGTATATAGAATGCAACAAATATAGCCAAAAGAAGGATCTCCCTAAGGTGGTTAAATCAAAAACTAGGGATTAGGCTCTGATATTAATTGAAATCACCTAGAGTGAGTGAATAGGTGATGGCTATATAACTATGACAAATAATGCGAATATAAAAATTACTAGAAACTAATAAGGACAAGTGAACAATATCAACACAAGAGCAGGATAGCAATTATAAATAGAGCAATAAAGATCATAAAATAATTATAAAGAGTAAGTAGAGTTAGAGAGAGTGAGAGAAAGCAATCGCAAATAAGGTTGATTTGTTTCGAGGTTCGAGCTACCGCTCTACGTTCCTGCCTTCACCACAATGAAGGATTTCTATTGGAACTCGATCTTGCAAGATCGCTTCTCTACACATTCTCACAAGAACGAACTGGACCCGCAAGTCCTCTCATTCGGTGCCACAACACCTTATAATGATGAACCCGCAAGCTCGCTTGAGGCCGTAAACTTTACAATGCTTCAATACAAGAAGGAAGTGACAACTCAAGGTTCACTCAGAAGAGGCTCACTAAAAGAATCCCTATAATCAAGAGGAGAGATTTGTCGCTTTGAGATTGTGGTGAGTGTAGATTTGAGAATGTATAAATGAAGAACAAAGATCTTGAGAAATTCTTGTGTTGAGAAAGTACTAGCTTGTGAAAATTTTCACTTGAAAATATTTGTAAATCTTTGCAAAAATGATTCAAAATGACTAACCAAAAGTTCTTTTAGTTTTCTGAAGGCCACCTACTTATAGAGGCCGAAAACATATAAGGAAACCAAATATAGTCATTAGAGAATAATTCGCAAAAGACAAAAATAAAACTAGCCGTTTGGGGAAAAGCCTAGGCTTAATTAGCCAGTCGGTCGATCGCCAACAGTTAAATTTTTGACCGTTGGGATTTTTCAGTCGACCGCAATTCCAAACAGAGAACAGACAAGTCATCGGTCGACCGGCCAATTTGCACAATCAAATTATGATTAATATGTATATACAGGGGTGACCGGTCGGTCGATCGGCAGAGCAAAAAGCTCTGCAGTACGATCGACCGGTCGATCGATCGGCACAAAGCCAAAAACATGAAACAGATTTTGAAATATTTTTCAATCTTTGATAACAAAAATTCTTTGATAAAACCACCACAAAATAAAGTCCATATGATCAATTTGAGTCCATAATTTTGTGATCAAAGATCAACAAAGAAACAATGTAGAACTAAATTTTGCAAAAGTAATTTTCAAAAACCACTTTGAAAAACTAAAATTAAGTAAGTTAAAATAGTTTTTCAAATACCACTTTGAAAAACTAAACTTAAATAAGTTAAAATAATTTTTCAAAATATAAGAGATAAAAGCTAGTTTGTGTGTGTGTGAATCTCATGAGCTAGCACTATCTCTACTCTTGATTTTAACAAAACTAAATTCTTACAAAAATACAAAAATACAAATCTTCTCATGAAAGGTTTTATCTTTGCATCTTTTTCCTTTGAGCTCGATACTCGTGACGAGTCTCATGTTTTTATCTGTTTGTGCTAGGGCTCTTGGATCATCATTTTGAGGGCTTCAAAACATATGAGTCTTCATGAAGAAGCCAAATGAAACAAAAGAAAATCCTAAAACTTATAAAGATGAAATTGTTAGTATTTATAACCACATGTGCTTTATTATCATCAAAACAAAGGGTAAATAGCATTTGGGCCAACACATGGTGCAGAGAGCCTCTAAATTTCAACACGCCGGGTGTCAGGATGACGAAGATGCCTTACACGATCATGAGATTCAAAATGGAATTAAGTGCTACCGGAGTAAAGTGACACACCACAATGTGGTGGGGGCCGCCTCTTTGAATTCGTGAGGGCCACCTATAGAATTCATCCCCCGGATTCAAAATGGAGCAAACTGCCACATAGATCAAAGTGCCACACCACACACGTGGTGGAAACCACCTCTTGGTATCTATGGGGCCTTTCTCTAGAATTCATCCCCAAGAAAAAAAATCCTTCCTCCCGCCTGTGCCGCCTGGTGTTAGTGTGAAAAGGCATCCTCAGTGCATACTATTATTATTGATTCCTCATTAATTTGTATGTGGAGGTATGTGGAATGGACGCATATCGAGGCATACAAATTATATGAGTCACAATAATACTAACATAATAATTCATCAGTATTTTATCAGATTTCATGTCACTTTGCTAATCGGGTTGTATACACTCAGATTACGGTGACATGGGATATAAGGGGTGGGTGGGGGGGTGTGTGTGTATGAGGGTTTCCTTGTATGAATTATCCTTTCGATGCACTAGCCTCAGGAAACCATAAACTGAGATTGTACAATTGGTTTTGCCTGCATTTGATTTTAATGAATTTTAATACAGATTTATCGATATTTATTATTATTACTATTATTATTATTACTATTATTATACGTTACACGCCCTTTGTGTAATACATTGCATGTCTCTTACTTGATATTACACTTATACTATTGTACTTAACCTCCTGACTTGCTTACTCCTAGTTTTATATGAATTCCTTGGTTACCATTTATATTTATTACTTCTTACTTATATGCATGACTGAGGGCCCGACATACCTGTTCATGATGTTCTCCTATTCCATTATTTGAGGGCAACTCAGATTATATGAACTCAGTCGATAGAGACATGATGTAAACATATATATATGGGGTTTTTCTTATATTCTTTCGATGTACTAGTCTCATGAATCTGTCAACTGAGCTCATATAAATGATTTTACCACATCTGGTTATAACACATTACTTGATGCCTCACTTCATGCTCATGTGTGTATGTTCACGAAATGTTTTTCGACACATGCTTTTCCGGGTCAGTTTTATCGATACACGTGTGTTTGCTTATGCATGCCATTTGGCCTCATTTTATCACTCATTGGGTAGCTTTCTAATTTCCCTGGACCTGCATGTCCAAAATTCAAGCTTGGACTGAAGTGGACTCGTCCGTCGATGATCGAGCTTATCTTGTGGAGCAAGCTGACCAACTATAGCTCCTCCCTGTCCAGTTCCTCTTGATGAGTTCATGGGATTTCTCCAATAGCTCATGAGCTTATTTTATACTGTTCATATCCGTATATTGTACTTTTGCGCCTATCTGTGATGTAATATGCTTGTAGTATTATATCACATCTCGTGATAACTTTGTAATTTACTCTTTTTGTTGAAATGTATAAACGCCACGTACTTTCATACTCTGATTCATGCCTGTACTGATGCTCAGCGATATATGTGAGGGTATTTCTGCCCTGTGTATATAAGTCACAGTAATATCTCTGTACCAGTGGGATCAGGGCATTATAGAGACCCATCCACGGTATGTGCAAGCATTGGACTCCGAGTGTGGTGAGACCCATCGGCAAAGCTGGGCACACAGTTGTCTCCAAGTGGGAGTAAAACCCATCAGCGGAGTGATGAACTCGGTAGGACTCTAAGAGGGGTAATCCTAGCAGTAGAGTGGGTTGAAACACTTAGGAGCAAAAATATAATTTTATTCAACATTGAATTAAAATACATGGAATTAAGATACAGGAAGCGTCAAGGGTGGAGGTACTGCCTAGTCTATTTGGTAGGATTGGATCACTTAATCATTTTGTACTGAGTGATTGCATGCTACGAGTGGAGTGCTCTGTTGTCCATATCTAGCTACTGCTTCGGAGTGAGAATATTTTTTGAGGAAGCCTTAGTAGATGAGCTCTTCAAGGTACTTCTGGAGGCTTTGACTGTCTTGTGCCTCTTATCATCATAGTGGAGCAATATTTTTTGGCTCTGGGGAGTGGGAGATTGTACTACACTGGTTTCGATCGTCATGCCCCGCTTTCTAAAATACATGAAAATGGAGATGCGACGAGAGTCAGTGACGCTTGTACACAAGGAAAATACCTCCCGTATACATGCTAAGCCTTAAGTAACCTGAACAAGCAATATGAATCTACTAAAATTAATCATGACTACTGCAATATCACATATAAGCATCCACACATAATAACATATGAATAAGGAATGGAATAACGACTGGTAGTGATATTGAATCAAGGAAACAATAGGAACAACAGGAATAAAAAGGAAAACAAAGAATACCAAAAGAGGTAGAGAGAAATTTCAGCTCCTCGCAACATGTACAGTCTCATCGAACACCTGAACAATAGAATAAAGCATCCAATATCTGGATGTACAAATTCAGGGTCGTTAGAAAGTGACCCAATGAGTGTATAAGAATTAAGGGGAAGGTGCGTGTGCATATAATATGTGTGAGCATATGATGATAATATGTACTGGAACAAGACTGAAATAACACACAAAACATATATGGACAGTAATAAGCGCAGTCAGTAATATAATCAGATGTCCAATCAGGTCATGTGTATCATTAGTGTCAAACATAACATACATGTATCAGGCGAACAAATCAGTCACAGTACATTATGGACAATTCATTATTATTTATTATGTCAGCAAATACTAATTGCCACATGCAGTAGACGCATCCTATACTACGTCTACCACACGTGTCAATCAGGGTCCTAAGTTATTGAAATTAATTGATGGAGACATTGTCTATGTTTTAGGCGGGTCCCGCACATCCGAGACCATGGCCTCAGTTTCTTGGCACTGAATCAGGCCGTACCGCTAGGTACTCAGTAACATTAACAGTAATCTCACTGTGAAAATAGTGGAACAGTAAATGGTATAGATGGGATGCCAGTCATCCCCCAGGATCCCTACAGTGGAACCCTCAGTCGGCTGCATAACTTGTATCTTAGGTCCACCCAAAATACAAACGCTGTCTCTTATATCAATTTCTCCAATCCCAGTGTAAACTGTCTTTTTACATTATTGTATAATTCAGTTAAAATAATCAATATCCATATTACCTAGAATACTGAGATGATACAGTGACAGTAATAATACAGTAATCATTTACACGGTGAACAGTAACAAAAATAGTAAACAGTATCAGTAACCGTGTATACGATAAACAATAGGATTGTATATGGCGTTACAGTCTAACAATACTTTCTCAGAACTTTCAATAACACGAATTATACTCACATAACATGCCACGCGCTGTCTAGTCAACATACAATCTCATCCATATGCTCTAGGATATAACAGTAATATGATCCATCGAACATACAATATAGAGTCTGTATCCGATACTAAAAATCATAAGTCTAGTAAACCAATAATCAGTTCTCTTATCCTATTAATCATCATGATCCACAAAGTCATCAATATCTCCACCCTCCAAGTCATTGTTGTATCAAATCTTAATAACTAAAATAACTACATGTTTTGATACATCTAATAAAATCCCCACACTCCAATTTGATCAAGATCATCACACTCTCTCACTTCGATAAGGTCAATCACAAGATCCCAAAACTCAAGTAACATATTAAGTATATATATCTAAAATAATCAGGTCAGGTCAGGTCAACCCAATCAATGCCTATTCATCAACCTTCAAGTCAATTCCAATCCAATCAGCCGAGTCTACTGACAATTTCAAGTCCAATATTTAATCTTTTAATAAAGATAACTCCTCAATATCAATGTAAGTACCATCTAAATTATCATCTAATAAAAGAAATCAAATTTGATAAATAACTCACATATCAATACCAAATTCTAAAATTCACATACATTAACATTAAATATATATCTAATCTATCATCACTGAAATATTAAGGTCTCCGACATTATAATAATTTGAGACTAAAAAATTACTATGTATCTGTAGAATCCACCTTCCAAGTTAATCTGGTCTGCTCCCAAATCTCAAATCAGGTTTTATTACCATTTAATACACAGACCAATCTAACCATTTACAGATCCAATTAAATCAAATAATCCTAAAAATTAATAAATGGGAATACACATATCATCATGACAAAATATTAACTCTTCCTATATTAACCATCTATGATACATCCAATCCACCATCTATAATGCATCTACTACTCCCTAGAATAATACTCTACTGAGGATAATCTGTTGCATTCCTCTACATGAATAGGACTTCAGATCAATTAAGGCATGTTCCTTAATAACCACAACTCCTAATCCCATAGAATAATTCCCAGGGCCTACCTTTGTACATCTAGGACAAGTAACATAATTAAATATAGATATTCATGAACATGAACATGAACATTACTGGGCAAAATGTCATTCTAGCAATTTATTCATAACAGTTTACAATTTCTAAATACTTTAACATGAATTAAATAAATTAAATAGGTAATCATGAATAGTTAACTGGAAAAATACATTTATAAAATAAAGTGAAGAACACTCACAGGTAAGGATAAATAAACAATAGTCAAAGCAAATAAACACTCACATGAAATGACACGGCTTTAGGCCCGAATCGATGTCTGGTCACCGGCTCAGATCTCCTGATCATCTCATGGGTCCATCTTCGAATCGCCAATGTATCGGGTCCGCAGCAAATACAAATCTAGATCGTGTCCGGGTCTCCTGTTACCAGTTTGAACCACACGAGCGAGTCTACAATACTGTGCATGCAATTGTGCATACACGAATACACCATACAAACATATATATATGATTATTCACATGTATTTATATACTTACATGCATGTACACACGCGTACACATACATACACTCTTATACATGAACTCACGCACACTTGCACACAATGTAACTCACGTACACATCTCACACACCCGCATGCATGCATACACTTTATAAACATACACTACATATCCATACGTAAACACCTACACACTCACAGCACCAACACACACGCATACTATACATTTAATTAAAATACACCATTAAACTCAAGACACACACGCTGCAGAGAAGGAGAAAGAGAGAGAAGTGTTACCCATAGACTCATGCAGCATGGGGGTACGGCCTATGCTCGGTGGATGCACGCAGACAATGCCAGTGGCTCAATGGAGGCCGCAAGAAGGAGGTAGGCTCTGAAGGTTACAAGGGGCTCTGGTGGAGGTGTTCGCTCTCGTCGGCAGGGGAGATGGGCGGTACCATGAGGAGGGTAACGACCATTGGAGGAGGCCCAGATGTTACCAGTATGGGAGGAGGGCTTATGATGGAGGTGCGACACCAGGAGGGGGTGGTTGGAGTTGCTGCGGCTGTGCACAGAGGGAACTCGAGGCGGAGGATGGAAAGGGCTTAGACTGGGGGTTGTGGCGGTGGCAGTGGAGGCCGGTGGGAGCTTGGTTGGATGTGTGCATGGGCTTGGGGCACGACTACGCGCGCATGGAGGAGATGGCCATGGGTGAACACGGCTAGGTGGTGGCGAGGTCTGACGAAAGTGGAGGTGCATACGGTAGTTGCCGGAGCTTAGTGAAATACACCTAGAGGGGGGGTGAATAGGTGTAAGTGCTAATCTAGAACTAAATGCAAAACTATGTGCGCTAAATGCGGAAGCTAATGCGAATCTTGCAACACACTTAGTACAATCAACAAGTGTAGCCGAATTCCCCGTGAAGGGCTCTGGACTAACTCCTCTTGATTCCCCTTGAATGGGTTGAGGTGCTATGTGAAGCTCTTGTTGATTAGGTACAAGTGAGGCACACACAAACAACCAAGCATATAAGATGAATAGGCAATATGAAATATGCAAGGCACAACAAGCAATATATGATATGAATGAAGTATGATGCTTTGCACAAGTAAATGAGAGAGAGTTAGAGAGACAATGGATCAATCGCAAAGGCCAAGATATGTTTCGAGGTTCGAGCACCTTGCTCTACATCCCCGCCTACACCACCGTGTAGGATTTCCAATCCACTATCTCCCACCGAGGGAGCCTCTACCGAAGAGGATTTGTTACAACACTTAGGAGTACCAAACTCCTCTCTCAAACAACCACCTCACAACCGAGGGGTAGGCCCGTAGCCAATACAACAACCAATCCACCTCACTCTAGAGGGAGCAAACACCAATCTCCACCTCTACTTAAGAGGGAGCAAACCAACAACCCAATTACACAACCTCAACCTCTACCAAAGAGGGAGCAACCAAGAAATCAAGGGTTACAATAGGTGGTCTCTTTCAACCACAAACCTCTTTCCTTTTTCTTTTTCCACAAAAATAAGATCCTAATAGATTAGGATAGTATGATAGCTCAAGTGTGAAAAACTAGGTGTTTGGAAAACAAGCAACAAAGAAAAACACTTGGGAAAATTCTTGCAAAAGATATAGAATGAAAACCAAGACAAATCTCCCAAAATATTCTTTTCTTTGATTTTTCCAAAACCTAAAACAATAAAGATTGAAAGATTAAAGCCCCAAACACTTTTGAAAACTTATTTTAAACACTCTAGAAACCAGAAATTTTTCTCCTTAAAAAACTTGGCCAAAATCCCAAAGAGTTGGGGTTTATATAGGCCAAACCAGAAACTAGCCGTTAGAGCTGAGCTGGCAGCTCTGACAGGCAGCGGTCGACCGGCCCGGTCGACCGCCAACGGTCATAATTATGAACGTTGGGCAACTGCGGTCGACCGGCCCGGTCGACCCAAACAAACAGAGAGCTCTGCTCTCGACCCGGTCGACCGTCCCGGTCGACCGTTTTTGTGTCTGCCCAGACGTGCACATCTGTGCACGTCGGTCGACCCGACGGGTCGACCGGCTCTTGGTGCGGTCGACCGTCCGGGTCGACCGACCAGCCTATTAGCACAAAACTAAGTCAGAAAATTTGGGAAAAATATTTTTTTAAAATCTTTTAACACTTCTAAAAATCCACAAAACTTGTTTTATCATTTTATATTGAAACTCAAACAAGTGATAAAAATTTCAAGACATATATCAATTATATCATTCATTTTTGAGTCTTGCAAATTTTATCAAAAACAAAACTTGTATTTTTATCAAACTTGATTTTTCCAAAACATGAATAGGATAGTCAAAATAAGTTTGTCTAGCAACTTTAAAGCATGTATGTATATCTAGAACATATCTAATATACATAGAAATAAAGTAAACTTGTTTTGATCTACTATTCATGAAAACCAAAATCCAAATCATGAAACGTGTGTGTTATGTGCACTTGAGCATATCAACTATACTAAACTTTACAAATGGATCTAAAACACACTATCTAAACTATGGATACCTAAGTCTTCTTGATGATCTTCATCTTCAAGTTGACTTGCTCCAAAACTCCATCCATGGGCTAGGCAAAGTGTGATCTTGAAGCTTGAGCCCTGGAATCACTTGTGAAAGCTTCCAAACACCTTGTTGAAGCTAATCACCAACTAATATCTTGGTTAATGATCTGAAACTTAAACAATACAAGATTATTAGTAAACATAACTACATGAGTTAATCATCATCAAAACTAGGGTGGAAGGCCTTTGGGCCAACAATCTCCCCTTTTTGATGATGACAAAACTCATGGAGTTATATATGCATGGATTAAAGTAAAGCTTCAAAGAAGCTCCCCCCTTAACTCATGCATAACCAAATAAACATAATAATATGCAATGAAGGCTCTTAAAAACATGAATGCACAAATATGCATAAACAATAAAGGTTCTAGATACCAATGAAATATTTAAAGCAAAGCATGCTCTAGATACCAATTAACAAATAAACATACATTAAACTATATTAAACTTAATATATGCAAAAACATAACTATGCAT
This sequence comes from Agave tequilana, assembly GCA_038442645.1. Lineage (NCBI taxonomy): Eukaryota > Viridiplantae > Streptophyta > Magnoliopsida > Asparagales > Asparagaceae > Agave > Agave tequilana. The sequence goes on along the minus strand of JAVJIF010025459.1, from coordinate 46,199 downwards.
ATATATAAAACTCACAAATAATTCTCCCCCTTTTTGTCAATCATCAACAAAGGGGTAAACATTCAAAAACTATAAATAAAATGAGGGGTAAAAATTTTTCTCCCCCTTTTTGTGTCAATCAAAACAATGCAAACAATGGTCTCCCCCTTTTTGTCTAAAACAAAAACAAAGTCAATAAGGGGTGACTACAAACATGATATCAATTAAAAATATGTCAATGAAGCATCTTGATACCAAATGAAGATAAACAAAGATTAATAAATGTTATATGCTATATACATTCATGAAGAGGAAGACGCTAAGTTAGCTTCCCTACACATATGAGTTACATGAAGAAAGGAAGACACGCCCTAATTCACATAACACAAAATATGTAATGCATAAAAGGAGATGTGAAGCTCCCCCTACACACGTGTACCACATAAGGAAGAGTTGTAAAGCTCTTCAATACAAGATACACTCAACATGAATTTATACACATATAGGCAATGTAAAATAAATATGTTTTTCTTAAACAAAATTTTTAGATACCAATTTAAAACATTTAACATAAACATCTTGATATCATTAAGAGAAATGTGTTCTTTTAAACATATGATACCGATTTGAAACTATATTTTAACATAAAGCAAGGGAGTGGAAATCAAATACTAATTGAAAGACAACATCAAATTTTCTCCCCCTTTATGAAATACCAACTAAACATATGCATAAGCTTGTTAAGATACCAATTGAAAACAAATCAAACAATAGAAATTTTTTCAAGCTTAGCATAAACAAGTATATATACGTATGAAAATTAGATACCAATTGACATTGATATTCTTGAAAGAGTAAGCATACATATACAAAACATATATGAGTATACAAAAAGATCAAAAATTGATATCAATTGAAAGTGTTCAATGATACCAATTGAAAGAATAGGGTCAAGTGTATATCTCATATTATAACGAAGAATATGAACTAGTTAAAATGAAAAGTTTTGTTAACTAGTACGAAATCCTTCAAGCAAGGAATAAATACAAATCATTTTTCATAAAAATGAAATCCACATGATAATCAACACTCTAATCCAATTAAGCATAAAAATGTCTCATGAAAACAAAACATGAGCAAATAATAAATGTGAGTGTACAAGTCAAGTATGGAGATCACAATCATGAAAATTTGTTCAACTAAGTTCAATTATTCCTTTAAACAAGAAAACTAAAAAAAAATTAATATTATTTAATCTTTAAGGCATATGTATGTCTAATACAAACCAAAGTATACATACATATCCAAGATACAAACGAGTCCACAAGGATATATGCATGAAGGCACGTGACTCAAAAAGGATATTCATGTATATCTAATAGTTTGGACAAGATAGACATATACATGAAGTTAAACAATTAAACACAAAATCAAGAAAAACTAAATCTTCATAAACAAATTTCATTTCAAGGTATATGTATGAATTGTCAAACATGAAGTATACATACATATCCCTAAACGCAATTGAGTCCATATATAGATTTGCATGAAGGGCAAATGACTCAAGGAGTATACATGTATATCTTAAAGTTTGGCAATACAAACATATACATGAAGTGAAATACACAAACAAATTCAAAAATGGGAATACAAGTTTAAAATGTATGAATCATCAAAACTAGATTATACATATGCATAAAGTGGATACAAATGAGCATGAAGTTCAATCAAATAAGAATCAATTGTAATTCACTATTTGTACATGTATAAATGCAATTTTGATACATTCTACATCTAAACATGTAAATACCACATGAAGCACAGTAAACAAATAGAAGACATCATGATAAAACTAAAAACATGATTACTATGTAAATTCACATGTATAAGATTCATGATGTACATTATAGCTAAACAAAAGTGAGAACACTAAGTATGGATTCATGCAAGCATGTGTGTCTCAAATACTATACATGTATGTCAAGGATCTAATAAATATGATATTTACACACTAATCCAAAGACAATGTAAACATGCTATAAGCATCAAAACATGCTATAAACAATAATATGAAAGCATGTAAATAAATAATACGGAGTTAGGAATCGTTACCAAAACCTAGAAGGCAACTCTCCTTGTCTCCAAAACTTGGTGGTCCTCTCCACCATCTCTTCCCTTGAAAGTGATGCATCCAAATGATTTCCTTTAAGTCCGGAACGCATCCACTCCAAGGTGCTATCACTCTCACGTCATGTGAGAGCCCACACCTACATCAAAAACTTTAGGGGTGGTCTTTGGTACCCATACTCTTTTGGGTCCATGGGGATTAGTATCTTCTCTAACCCAAACAAAATTCTTTGCCAAATTAGTAGTATGTAATCTATCAAAATAAAATTTAGCAAGGTGGCCCTTACGTCCACAATGTGTACAAGTGTACACATGAGCATACGTGTGATGGTGTCCGTGAGGAGCATGTGTATGCCGTGGAGGGTGTGCATGAATATGTGGGACTTGTTTCTTTCGAAACAAGGTTTCCAACCGTGTATGCCCTTCTACACATTGGCTCAAAGTAGAGCCCAAACAATCAACCTTCTTCTTAAGTAAACAAATATCATCATTAATCCTAGAAGAAGAAGTGCATGCAATAGGTGTGCTAGAATGTGAAGCTACACTAGCATGGCAAACTTGTGCATTAATCTTATTTTGTAAAATTTCATTTTTCTTTAAACTTGCATTTAACTCATTTGAAATGGAAATAATTTTATTTTTCAAATCTACATTTTCTTTCAAAGCAAAATCAATTTTTGAAGACAAATTTTCATTTTTCTTCAAAATAGCATGACAATCATTTTTATTTTTCAAACATTCATTTTCTTTTAGTGCAAGTTCAAGTTGAGATTTTAATGAATTCCTTTCATTAGAATTCTCCTCTTTCTCTTGCATAACAACATCAAGTCTAGCATGCAAACACTTATTCTCATTTTTAAGACCTAAACATTCCTTTTTCACAATTTTATATTTTTTTATTACTTTTTCACAAATAATAGAAAGTTCTTCATTTAAAGCATGGGGATCTACAATAACATCACATGAAGAACTAGCATCATCACTATCTAGTTGAAGTTTCGATTGTACCTCAAGGGAGTCATTCCCTTGGACCATATAGCATTGTGATTCGGATTCTCCACTAGATTCCTCCGGTTGGATTTGTTCTTGAAGCTTGGAGGTGATGGTTGTTGATAATAGATTCCACACTGCAAAAGCGGAATCAATGTTAGAAACACACATAAGATAATCTTTAGGTAATGTGCTTCTAATAGCCTCTAGGGCTTGTGCATTGGCCCCTATATGATCGCTATCACTAAGGAAGGATTCCTTGGTAATGGCAAGGTAAACTTTATGACCTAGGGTTTGTAAATAAACAGTCATCCTAATCTTCCAAACATGAATGTTGGAAGGGTCAAACATAGGTGGGGTCATGAAGGCCATGGTAAACTATATGTGTGCAAACAAGCAAATGCAAACAAAAGATTAGCAAACAAATGGATCTCACTCCTAGGATGTTAAGCCTAAGTATCAGGAGCACCCGCTCTGATACCAATTGAAATACACCTAGAGGGGGGGTGAATAGGTGTAAGTGCTAATCTAGAACTAAATGCAAAACTATGTGCGCTAAATGCGGAAGCTAATGCGAATCTTGCAACACACTTAGTACAATCAACAAGTGTAGCCGAATTCCCCGTGAATGGCTCTGGACTAACTCCTCTTGATTCCCCTTGAATGGGTTGAGGTGCTATGTGAAGCTCTTGTTGATTAGGTACAAGTGAGGCACACACAAACAACCAAGCATATAAGATGAATAGGCAATATGAAATATGCAAGGCACAACAAGCAATATATGATATGAATGAAGTATGATGCTTTGCACAAGTAAATGAGAGAGAGTTAGAGAGACAATGGATCAATCGCAAAGGCCAAGATATGTTTCGAGGTTCGAGCACCTTGCTCTACATCCCCGCCTACACCACCGTGTAGGATTTCCAATCCACTATCTCCCACCGAGGGAACCTCTACCGAAGAGGATTTGTTACAACACTTAGGAGTACCAAACTCCTCTCTCAAATAACCACCTCACAACCGAGGGGTAGGCCCGGAGCCAATACAACAACCAATCTACCTCACTCTAGAGGGAGCAAACACCAATCTCCACCTCTACCTAAGAGGGTACAAACCAACAACACAATTACACAACCTCAACCTCTACCAAAGAGGGAGCAACCAAGAAATCAAGGGTTTACAATAGGTGGTCTCTTTTAACCACAAACCTCTTTCATTTTTCTTTTTCCACAAAATAAGATCCTAATAGATTAGGATAGTATGATAGCTCAAGTGTGGAAAACTAGGTGTTTGGAAAACAAGCAACAAAGAAAAACACTTAGGAAAATTCTTGCAAAAGATATAGAATGAAAACCAAGACAAATCTCCCAAAATATTCTTTTCTTTGATTTTTCCAAAAACCTAAAACAATAAAGATTGAAAGATTAAAGCCCCAAACACTTTTGAAAACTTGTTTTAAACACTCTAGAAACAAGAAATTTTTCTCCTTAAAAAACTTGGCCAAAATCCCAAAGAGTTGGGGTTTATATAGGCCAAACCAGAAACTAGCCGTTAGAGCTGAGCTGGCAGCTCTGACAGGCAGCGGTCGACCGGCCCGGTTGACCGCCAATGGTCATAATTATGACCGTTGGGCAACTGCGGTCGACCGGCCCGGTCGACCCAAACAAACAGAGAGCTCTGCTCTCGACCCGGTCGACCGTCCCGGTCGACCGTTTTTGTATCTGCCCAGATGTGCACATCTGTGCACGTCGGTCGACCCGACGGGTCGACCGGCTCTTGGTGCGGTCGACCGTCCGGGTCGACCGACCAGCCTGTCAGCACAAAACTAAGTCAGAAAATTTGGGAAAAATATTTTTCTAAAAATCTTTTAACACTTCTAAAAATCCACAAAACTTGTTTTATCATTTTATATTGAAACTCAAACAAGTGATAAAAATTTCAAGACATATATCAATTATATCAATTCATTTTTGAGTCTTGCAAATTTTATCAAAACAAAACTTGTATTTTTATCAAACTTGATTTTTCCAAAACATGAATAGGATAGTCAAAATAAGTTTGTCTAGCAACTTTAAAGCATGTATGTATATCTAGAACATATCTAATATACATAGAAATAAAGTAAACTTATTTTGATCTACTATTCATGAAAACCAAAATCCAAATCATGAAACGTGTGTGTTATGTGCACTTGAGCATATCAACTATACTAAACTTTACAAATGGATCTAAAACACACTATCTAAACTATGGATACCTAAGTCTTCTTGATGATCTTCATCTTCAAGTTGACTTGCTCCAAAACTCCATCCATGGGCTAGGCAAAGTGTGATCTTGAAGCTTGAGCCCTGGAATCACTTGTGAAAGCTTCCAAACACCTTGTTGAAGCTAATCACCAACTAATATCTTGGTTAATGATCTGAAACTTAAACAATACAAGATTATTAGTAAACATAACTACATGAGTTAATCATCATCAAAACTAGGGTGGAAGGCCTTTGGGCCAACACTTGGGCGGTGCTCGGTGATGGAGGTGGTTTCGCATGGGTCATTGGGAAGGAGCCCTACCATGGGTGGGTGAAGGGGCTCGGGTTTGTGCACACGCAGAAGAGAAGAAGAGAACATGATGGTATTCGTTAGAATTATGATTTGTTAGTTAAATTAGGATTATAGATAAGATTGAATGGGTGTTGCGTCTGGGCTAATGGGTTGGATTTGGGTAATGACTTGAAACAAATAAGAAATGAGAGGAAAAGAAAATAAAAATATAAAGAGAGAAGTGGGCTCAATTTATACACATGTTAAAAATACAATTATTAATAATAAAATTAATAACAACAATAGCAACAATATTAGTGATAACAACAACTAATATTAGTAATAGTAATTTATAATAACATTAATAATAGTAATAATTAACAATTATATTAATAATAATAATTCTTAACAATAACAATAACAACCACAATAATAATAACAATACTACTAGTAGTAGTAATAATAATACCAACATTAATAATAGTCAATAACAATTACATATTAATAACTATTTAGAATAATTACTAATAACAATAGAAATCGATTACAACTAGTTATCAAAACCTACATAAAATAATGATAACTCTAAATACAAATCATATACACATGTTAAAATATTATTATACATATTAAATCATATATTATACATTAGGGATATTACATTCCCACCTTATAAAAATTTTCATCCTCGAAATTTCAATAAAGTAGGGAATGATAAAAATCAAGTTAAAGGAGAAGATAAAGCTTCCACACCTCTTCTCACTGCATCATGGGTCCACTATGCTTCCGCTGCATGCTTTGATCTCTGAGATGTTAAGGTCTACACTTGTACATCTAGGATAAGTAATATAATTAAATATAGATATACATAAACATGAACATTACTGGGCAAAATGTCATTTTAGCAATTTATTCATAACAGTTTACAATTTCTAAATACTTCAACATGAATTAAAAATTTATTAGGTAATCATGAATAGTTAACTGGAAAAATACATTTATTATATAAAGTGAAGAACGCTCACAAGTAAGGATAAATAAACAACAGTCAAAGCAAAATAAACACTCACATGAAATAACATGATTTTTGACTCGAATCGATGTCTGGTCTTCACTGCACGAACCAGCTTGGATCTCTCGATCATTTTATGGGTCCGTCTTCGAATCACTAATGTATCGGATCCACAGTGAACACGAATCCAGATCGGGTCCGGGTCTCTTGTTATCGGTTCGAACTGCACGAGCGAGTCCACAATGCTGTAGCACGCAACTGTACGTACACGAATAGACCACAAAACATATATGCATGATTATTCACACTTATTTATACACTTACATGCATGTACACACACATACACATACATATACTCTTATACATGAACTCACACACACACACACACACACTTGCACACAATGTAAATCACGCATGCATCACACACACCCGCTTGCATGCATACACCTTATAAACATATACTACACATCCACACATAACCTACACACTCATGGCACCAACACACACATATATTATACATTTAATTAAAACACACCATTAAACTCAAAACACACACGCTACAGAGAAGGAGAAAGAGAGAGGAGTGTTACCCATGGAAGAAGCTCATGCAGCATGGGGGACACGGCCTGGACTTGGTGGATGTGCACGGACAATGCCGGTGGCTCGCTGGAAGGCCGTGGAGGAGGAGGTAGGCTTCGGAGATTGCAAGGGACTCCAGTGGAGGTGTTCGCACTCGCCGGTGGAGTAGATGGGCGGCACCATAATGGGGTGATGGCCATAGGAGGAGGAGGCCAGGGTGCTGCCACTATGGGAGGAGGGCTTGGGATGGAGGTGCGACAGTAGGAGGGGGCAGTTGGAGTTGCTACGGTTGCGCACAGAGGGAGCTCGTGGCGGAAGATGGAGAGGGCTCGGACTGGGTTTGTGGCAGTCGAGGCTGATGGGAGCTTGGTTGGATGTGCACATGGCATGGGGCACGGCTGCGCGCGCATGGAGGAGATGGCCATAGGTGAACTCGGCTAGGTGGTGGCGGGGTCCGACGAAAGTGAAGCTACAGATAGGTATAAGCTCGGCCTAGGGGAGAAGGAGAGGAGGCGCTTGGCTCAGAGGATGGAGATCGGAGAAGCATGAGGCACGGAAGTTGCCGTAGCTTGGACGGCACTCGGTGATAGAGGTAGTTGCGCGTGGGTTGTTGGAAAGGAGGTCGGATATGGGTGGGTGAAGGGCTCGGATCTGTGCACACGCAGAAGAGAAGAAGAGAATATGATGGGATTAGTTAGGATTATGATTTGTTAGTTAAGATTAGGATTATAGATAAGATTGAATGGGTGATTGGTTTAGGGTAACGGGTTGGATTTGGGTATGGGCTTGGAAACCAATAAGAAATTAGTGGAAAAGAAGAGAAAAATATAAAGAGGAAAGAATGCGCAACTTATACACATGTTAAAAATACAACTATTCATAATAATATTAACAACAAAAGCAATAATTTTAGTGATAACAACAACTAATATTAGTAATAGTAATTTATAATAACATTAATTATAGTAATAATAACAATTATATTAATAATAATAATTATTAACAATAACAATAACAACCACAATAATAATAACAATACTAATAGTAGTAGTAATAATAATACCAACATTAATAATAGTCAATAACAATTACATATTAATAACTATTTAGAATAATTACTAATAACAATAGAAATTGATAACAACTAGTTATCAAAACCTACATAAAATAATAATAACTCTTAATACAAATCATATATATATTTTAAAATATTATTATACATATTAAATCATATATTATACATTAGGGATATTGCATCAATCGTCTGACCCATGGTTGATCCTTGATGGTATTGAAGACCTCGTTGATTGGGAGCCTTAGCGGAGTGAAGTGCACTATCAACTTGTAGGCTTGGAGCGGACTTAGTGAGAGAATCAGGAGAGCTTGTCTCTTGAAAGCAGGTTGCTCTCGTCTTCACTCTTTGACACGGGTAGTAACTTCATTTTGCGGCTTTGACTGTTCACCGACATCACCGTGCTTGCTGAATGGTTGGCGGAGCATTTCATCGCTTCCTCCAACTAGATGTAGGGCTGAGCTTGGGATAATACCTCGCTTATCCGAGTGCCATTGTGTTTCAAAAGATGTTTATATAGGGAATGGGAAACCTATAGCTCGCTAATGAATGCGAGCACAGAGACATCCTCACTGCAGTTAGGGTCTTGGCTAGTTAGCTCTGAAAGTGGCCGATGTATGATTTGAGGTTGTCGCCTTGCCTCAACTTGATGGTGAGAAGGTGATAGTTGTTCCTTTTGGCCTCCTGACGAGAGGTATACTAAGTGAGGAACACTTTGGTTACCTCCTCGAAGTTGTGGAGAGAATGATGCGGCAAGGAGTAGAACCAATCCGAGACCACATCTTTCAGACTAGATGAGAATGTTAGGCATATTAGTGGATCATTACGGGAGTAGACACCATCTTATCCCGAAAGTGCTTGGTATGTTGAACAGGGTCACTGATTCCGGTATAGTAGCGAAGGTCAGGGTTGTGAACTTCCTTGGAAACTCGCACTCCAAGATTTCTTCGGAAAGAGGGAAGTCAAAGACTTTGGCAGCTGAAAGTGTTGATTGGCTATATAGCTGCAGATTAGCCTCCTCGATCCGTCTTTGGATCACTTCATTGAGGGCTCTGATGTCAGGAGATTCTTCGACTCTGCTTCGAGTCTAGTGGTTATAGGTTTCTGTTTGGGAATGAGGCGAATCAACCTCATTGTTAGAGTAGTCTTCGTAGAGGGGGATGTTGATCTGGGCAGCCTTGAATTTGTGATGGGCCCATTGGTCCGGGCCCCTCTTACTCTGGGCTCGCTTTCTGGCTGTGTCTGCTCCTGAGTTCTGTGGATGATGGTGATCTGTGTCAGTAGTTGGTCATTATGATGCTTCAATACCTCCTGTTCACGGGCGGCATTCTCATGGTCGAGAGTGGTATGCTCTTGGTCTTGATTTGATTGAATCTGCTATTTCTTTGTTTGCTCTTTCATGTCGACAAGCATCTGACGGATCTGGTCTTCAAATAATAACATCAACTGGCAGATATCCCCTGAGGTGAGGAGGAGCCAGTGTCATTGATAATGTGTTGTTGGTCATCGGCAGGCGGGGGATCGTGTCCCGACGGTGTTGTTGGCCTTGCCCTTTGATGGGATAACATTATGGGTGACAATTTGCTTTTCTTGGTAAAAATGGCACTAGCAAAGAGGCTTTTTAAGGAAGATTTTGGGTTGAAAAGGAGGGTAACCTTGAGTGTGTACTCAGATCTCAATGAAAGCACTAGTTTATGGTGGATAAAAATCACACTGTGGATTGACCCACCACAAACAAAGTTTGGAAGATCACCGGGGTTTTAGATGGAGACAGACAAGAAGCTACTTAAGAGCAACATGTGTAACCTAAACCATTAAGGCGGTCAGACAGAGTTTCAATGTCACCAATTAGATATGGCTGGGATGAGAACCAAGTCTTTTTTGCATTAGTAATAGAAGCTGGAGATCCTAGCAGTTACAAGGAGGCAATCGAGACGATGATAATGACAAGTGCCATAGCCATGGAACAGGAGACGAAGTCTTTGGAGAAGAATTAAACATTACATTTGGTGAATCTACCAAAGGGTTCTAAAGCGATAAGTTACAGGTGGGTCTTTCGAAAGAGGACAATGAGCAATACAAGATAAGGCTAGTTGTCAAAGGGTACTCACAGAAAGAGAGTATTGACTACAATGAGATTTTCTCTCTAATAGTCAAGCATACATCTATTCAGTTGTTGTTGACAATCGTGGCTCAATGTGTGATATAGAGTTGGAGCAGTTGAATGTGAAAACATCATTTCTATGTGGTGAGGTAGAGGAGAAGATATACATGAAGCAATATGAAGATTTTGTTCAGGAAGGTCAGGAAAACAAGATTTGTCTTCTCAAGAAATACCTTTTATGGGCTGAAGCAGTCTCTCAAGCAGTGGTACAAATGGTTTGACTCATTTATGATCAAGGACAACTACACCCAATGTGAGTATGATAGTTGTCTTTATTTCAAGCAGTGCAATAATGATCTTACATATTTATTATTATATATGGATGATATGCTGATTACTGTAAAAAATAAGATACATATTCAGTATATTAAAGTGCAGTTAATGAAGAGTTCGATATGAAAGACTTGGAGAGCAGTCAAGAAGATCTTAGGTATGTATATCAGTCGAGACAGGAGTACAAGCAAACTCTAACAATCCTAGGAGAATTATGTTCTCAAGATGTTGGAGAGATTAAACATGGCTGAAGCAAAACCGGTCTTGGCAGTTCACTTCAGGTTATCCTCTAGTCTGTGTCCAACTCACAAGAAGAGGAGGATGAGATGTCTCGAGTAGCATATGCTAGTGTGGTGGGATCACTGATGTATGTTATAGTCCTCACTGGGCCTAACTTTGCCTATATAATTAGTACAATAAGTCAATTCTTGTCGAAACTAGGAAAGCAATATTTGGAAGCAATGAAATGAGTGCTATGATATATATGAGGGACTGCAAGATTAGGTCTAGGGTTTTAGAGGTTGGAAACATGGAAGCATAAGGTGTTATAAGGATATATTGATGCAGATTATGCAGAAGATCTTGATCAGTGAAAATCTACGACAGATTATGCACTCACAGCAGCGGAGTATGCTCTTAGTTGAAAGACAAAGTTGCAAAATATTGTAGTGCTTTCAACAATAGAGGCGAAGTACATGGACACAGTTGAGGCATCTAAGAAAGCCTTGTGGTTGAGAGAATTGGTCAGTATGTTTGGCATCATATAGGATTTAATTCAGGCCTATTGGACAGTCAGGGTGCGATACATCTCGCTAAGGATCATAAGTATCACAAGCGGACAACGCACATTGATGTGAGGTATAACAGGATGCTTCATTGGTTGTACTAGAAAAAGTTATTGACTTTGTAAAGATCAGTATGAAGAAGAATCTGGCTGACATAATGACAAAGACCATTCTAATGGAGAAGTTTAAAGCATATCTGAACTTCATCAATGTTCTCCAAAGGTAATGTAGAGAATGAGCTTTTGGGAGGGAGCCGTATGAAGTCACAAAAGGGGAAGAGAAACTTCTTGATGGTGTAGAAGCCAATTTCTATTAGGGACTCATGTCATGTGAGTCAAGGTGGAGATTGTTGGTATTTTGGATGCCTCACATCCATTAGAGAAGACTACATGATAAGATGGAGAAGATTTCAGAAGATTTAGCAGGCAAAAACGTGCATGGACATATACGGGCTCAGGTTATCGACAGTAGCAGATGATTGTAAATAACTAAGCCGTAGCGGACGACACACGATCAACCGCGAGCCAACAAAAACTGAGGATGAGTCAGTCTGTCACATAGCTGTCGACAACTGAGCACTGCCTGTCGAAAGCTTTTGATATGAGATCGACCACAGACCTCACAGTAACTCAACATGTCTTAGTTGTCGACAGCTGTAGGAATTTTTAGATTTCGAGTTGATTTCTGATTGAGATTTTGAAAGGGTTTTCGAATTCTTTCTTTCAGAGGCGATTGATTAGATGGCTATGATAGTTTTACTGAAGATTTGAAAAGTTTAGATTTATTATAGATGTTTATAAAACTCCTAGAGTTGTGGGTTTTAGAAAATGTGCTTGATAGGAATCCATCTTATATTGAGAGTTTGAGAGATCTTAGAGAGATATCTTTGTAAAATCTTGTATTACTTCTCAAGTTAATAAGATTTTCTTTCCCTCTTCTCTTAAATATTGTGTTTCTTTATTTGTGTTCTTCCTCTTATGGTGATCAAAATATAATGCCTGCTATAGTAGATCTCTCGGTGCTTTTGCAGTTACTCTTGTTGTTTGTGTAATATCCCCTATTTAATAATACCATATTATTATTTTTAAATATTTACCTGATTTTACCAATTATCTTACTATTATTAATTAACTTGATTTAGTATTATTATTAGTATTATTATTATTTATGACTTGTAAACTCTTATTGCTTATATTTAGTTATTTTAAATTATTATTAATGGGTGGTTGTTCTTGATTTCAATTATTACTATTGTTGTTATTATTATTGTAATTATTTTTATTGTTAATTATTATTATGATATTATTAATCACTATTGGTAGTATTATTATTTTCATTCCAAGCCAAATAAGCTCAACCCATTCTCCTTTTTCTTTTATTTTCTTTTCCTTTTCTGCTAAGCCCACATAAGCCAAGCCCACTTCCTTATTTTCATTCATTTTCTTTTTCTTTTTCTATTTTTCTTTAAGGCCAAAAACTAAGCCTGCCAGCTCACTCTCTATTTTTTTATTCTTCATATTACTTATTTCTTTTAACTAAGGCCAAATATAACCCATTAACCCAAAACCCAATCCTAATCCTAATACAAATCCTATCTTATCAAATCTTTTCATAAATCTATAATCTAATCTAAATATATAATCATAACTCAAATTCCAATGCAAACTCACATCCTAATCCTAACTACTGAATTAAGCAATTTAAACCCAACTGAAATTCTGATTTTAAAATTCTTAATAACCTATAAAAACCCTAAACTTCTTCTCTTTTTCTACCTCAAACGAAAATCATGCCACAACTCTCCCTACCTCCTTTTTTCTTTTCTCCTCAAAATAAAAGGATCTTGAAGTGCAGAGATTGAGGAACATGCTAGGGGAGATCAAACAAAGTAAGTAATTTATTTTTTCAAAATTTATTTGATATAAATAGTTTATTAAAAAAATCATATCTATACCATGATCTCCTTAAATATTTTTTTATACATCAAAACCTAATCACAAATCTAATAAAAATATATGTGAAGATATACCCACTTATAATTTTAATTTACATATTTTTAAAATTTTTACAGTCAAGATATATATATAAACATGACGTTCCCTGCTCAGGCTTGCACAGACCCGTATGGGCCTGTACAGGGTCCCACTCAGCTCGGGTGCAAACCCGCACCCGGGCCTGGGCGCAGCAGCGACAGACCTTTAAACAAAAAAAATTATAGCCATCCCAGCCAGCCTGGCTAGGCCCAGTGCTGGCCTAGCTGGGCTGGGCTGCAGGGAAGCCTAGTAAATAAATAAAAAAAGAAAAGAAAATTTGGACCATGCTGGGCTTGGCTTGGTCCGGTTTAGCCTGGGCCTGGACTGGGCCTGGGCCTCTACATACATATAAAAAAAGAAGTAAAAAAGAAAGAAGAAAGAAAGAAACAAGAATTGCATAATAAAAATAATTAGATAAAAATATCAAAAAATAGGAAAAATATAAATAATATTCTACAATACGTCTACTTTTTATGATAAAAATTTTAGACTAAGATCCACATAATTAACTCAAACTACCCACTTTAAATCATTTCCCTTAATGTTAGATTTGGACCCGTTATGTATTTTAATGGTTTAAAGCTTATTAAAAATCCAACAAAAAATTAAAAATTAGTTTAAACTTAACCTGCTAAATTCATTAGACCCAGAGGACCATATTCCCAACCCTTAAACTAATTAATTAGATTAAAACACCTTACAACTCCCAAGTAAAATATCCTTTTAAAAATCTAATAATTTCTATTGAAATGAACCATGTAGATTTATCGGGACCTTATGATTTTAGTGCTTTGGACTTGGGATCGAGTTCAGGTGAGTGTTTCTTCTCTTTGTATAATTTAATTTAATTTTATCGTGAGTGTTTCTTTTCTTTGTGTAATTTTATTTATTATTATCGTCAGTGTTCTTTTCCTCTTTCACTTAAACAAGAATTTTGTGATAAATAATTTTATATTGTTGTGTAATTATATTGCAAAAATTTACCGAGATGATATTTGTGAGTGTTTGCTCTTATATTACTTCTTTATTTATTGTTGTCATTTACCTGTATCATTTCATGCGATCATCTGACTTATTTTACTAGTGTGATTACATGTATTCTTTCATGAGACATCGGGAGTGCTCATCCTATTTAGTTAATTCATATGAGAGTTTATCAATATCATTACATGTGTGGAGGATTATTTCTTTGTTTCTAGGCTAGTTGTCGTACACCTTAAACTATAACTTGGTTTGATCTTGAGATTGGCTTGGTTCATATTTGTAGATTTATTTGAGATATTATCGGACATTTATTTGATGATACTTTGACGGGAATTCATTTGGATAATGAGTACTGATTAAATAAGATATTAAATTAAGAATGATTTATCTTGATGCTTAGATTTATATATGGACCTAGAGTTCAACTTGCGATTTACATGAATACCTTAGCTTGATTTTGATCTATCACATAATATTGATTTTGAATTATTAGTTGCAAGTATTTTATTTGGATATGCTCACTGATAAATTATCTGAGTAATGATGTTTATTGATATTGAGGTTTGAGTACAGAGACATTTTAGATTTCATGTAGTTTGAAGATGTCCCACTCCTTAGTTATTATCTTAATTGAGATTGAAACTATTAGTGATGTAATTTAAATATAATTATATTTAGATCTTGGATTTGACTGGTTCATTGATGGTAGCTATACGAGTTGATATCTGAGTGACATTATCAGTAGATTTGATTATTCTTATTGAAGATAAAATAGGTGAGAGTTTGGGTAGATATTGATGATTGATTAATTTAGAGATTTTTTTATTAAAAAAATGAGATATTGGACTTGGATTTGTTAGTAGACTCGATTGAGTTGGAGTTGAGTTTGGGTTGAGGAGCAGACGTAGATTGGGTTGACCTGACCTGGTGGCATGTATATGCATGATTGACTGGTTACTTAGATTTCTAGATCTTGTGTTTAAACTTATTGAAAGTGAGAGTGTATGATGGTCTTAATTTAGATTAGATAGTGATGATTGGTTGGATATAAATGAGTATGTATTTTATATATTGGGACATGGATATATCGATGACTTTGAGGATCTGAGTTAATTAAATATTTTACCTGAATTATTCTTTTCATGCCAGCAGGTCATTACTTATTTTGAATACCATGATTTACCTCAATAACTTGACTGATTATACATGACATTTACCTGATAACTATATTGTTCATGTCATCATAACTGCTGGAATAATATTGTATACGATAATAACACTCTCATGTTATACTTGTTACATGTCCTGTTATACTGGTATTCTATTCACTGACATTATATATCCTGTTATATCGGTATCTTGATTATACATGTTGGCGTGGTTACCGTGACTACCACCGAGTTATCACAGTAGTTTAGGTAACATGTGCATTAAATAATCTTGATAATCTAAATAACCTGATATTAAACAACTTAGACTGGGATTGAAAAAATTGATGGAGGAGACAGCGTCTGTATTTTGGGTGGACCTAGGATATAAGTTGCGCAGCCAAAAGAGGGTTCTACTGCAGGGTTCCCGTGGGGTGACTAGCACCCCGTCCTGTTCTTATTGCTGTTATACATGTTCTTGACTACCTAGCGGTAGGGCCTGGTTTAGTGCCAGGAGTCTAGGTCGTGGTCCCGGGTATGTACGAGACCCACTTAAAGCATGGACAATGTCTCCAACCAATCAGTTTCAATAACTTAGGACCCCGATTGACATGTGTGTTAGGCGTAGTATGGGATGCGTCTATTACAGGTGGCAATTGGTGTTCGCTGACATAATAATAATAAATTATTCATAATGTACTGTAATGATTGTCTTTACCTGATATATGTATGTATGTTGGACACCTAATGTTATACCTGACCTAATTGGACATCTGACTCTAGTATTGACTGACTCTACCCGCCTGTTATATAGATTATGATAGATACATGATTGTATATTTGACCTGACACATACTATTCTGTGTGTTATCCCCATTATTGTTAACTTATTTTATTCATGCTATTTCTTATTCCAGTATATATATTTTCTTTATCTGCTCGCATGTCATATGCGCATGCTCTTTTCAATTTTTCTCACACATTCACTAGGAGTTCTGACTCCCTGAATTTGTATATGAAGATCTATGTCTATTTATTACTGATCAGGTATTTGGAGAAGATTGCATGCATTACGAGGAGCTAGAGTCTCTATTTTCTTGATTATAGGTATTTTTGCTCCTTTATTCATGTTATTTTCTGATCTATCTATATCATGTCCAGTTGCCATTTCTTTCCTTTATTCATCTGCTATCGTTGTGTTAGATATTTATATGTCATATTGCAGTGATATTGATTTATCGTTGTAGATTTTATATCTTATTTAGGTTATTTTAGGCTTAGCATGTATGCATGGGATATTTTCCTCGCGTATAAACGTCGCCAACTCTCGTCGTAACTCCAATTTCACGCATTTTGGGAAGCGGGGCGTAACAGTTTGGTAACATCTATTACAACAAGCAAGAGGGTCACTCGGTCTGATGCCAAGCCAGAGCAACATCGTTTCCAGCTTACCCAAGCTGACATCGAGAAGGCTACGCAGCCTCCGCAGAGGTTTATGAAACAATCTCGTTTAAATGCAGTGCTCGTGAAGGTTCTGGACAAGAAGGGCAACAAGCATGACCTGATCATCAAGAACCTACGTAACTCCCGCACTTACCGTTTCATGGGCGTGGTTAAACAAATTTTCTCAATAGTAGTAAATTGAAAGAGAATGAATTCATGAGTATCTGGGGCTTGCTTAGAGGTATTAGAGGCATTGAGGGAGAGAACTGGCTGGCGTTTGTTAATTTGGATAAGATAACCGAAAGCATAGAATAAGAAAGGAAGTGGAAGATGGTGGCATAATAACTCAATTGTCGACAACGTAAAAGCAAGACTCTGACTTTCTGTCTGTTGTTTATGTTGCTACCTCTTTGCGCATACAAAGAAAAGAGACTGAAATAGAATAGGTTGACATAAGAGTTGTTTTATTCTTAGATTGTATGTTTCATTAATGTCTCCTGTTAGAATAAAACTTTTTTGATGCTATTTAGATGTAAGAATTTTCTTTTCACATTTAATTCTATAAGATTGATTTCAGTTCTCACTCAGTCTTGACCACTTGTGATTCTTCATCTGCCATTTGTGCATGTAAGTTATATTTGTAAGTCTTTTTTATTAAATTTATCAGTTTGTAATGTGTAAGTTAACATGTAATTTAGTGCAGAAGGTTGGATCTTTAGTTGGTTCAAACATCCCATTCTGAGGGCCGTAATTAAAATTAATGTTGGTAGCATTTCTATTTGAGGAAAGTACAGATAATAGTGTGGATAATTCTGTTACCTATCATATTTCATATTTTTTCCTCTGGCTTGCCCAAAGAGTTAAAGAGCAAAAATAGATATTCTAGAAAGGCCACAACATAGAAGAATTTCAGCTAATGGTTATGGAAACCATTGACACGCAGAATTGGTGATCTGAAAAAAAGAGATCATAAAATTGTCTCCTGGACAACAGAAATGGACATGAGAGCAAAATTGCAAATATTGGTGACGAAAATACTGGGCACAAGAGAATGGATTAAGGCCTCGATTAATGCTAAAGAAACTATGGTTGTTGTTTCTGTGTTTACAGGGAAGAGGTATTGAAAGGAGACATGTCAATAGGGAGTTGTTAATTCATTGATTATATGTTAGGTGGCACAATTAGCTAGGTTTCAGGAGCCCGCTTCTTGGTTTTGTCATGGGGTAATTGTGGCTACTTAATACTGCTACTAATTGCTGCATTTTCTTGTGGGTTTTTTTTCAAAAAAAATTCTCAAAAATAATTAATTCAAAAAAATGATCTCCCCTAAGTTAGTTCCAAAAACTGACTCTGACACGCTATGTCGATGTATTCTTCAAGATCTTGCACTGCAACTTACATGCTATCTTCTTGCAGCAGATTAACATTCTTTTCAGACTTATCATCGTCACTGTTTCCTTGTATTTCATAATCACGTCACTGTTTCCTTGTATTTCATAATCACCCTTATCAGTGTCATTGTGTATTAGTGATGGATGCATCCAGGATGTTCCAACATTAAAGGGTCGTGCCAGTTGAGTACTAATTCCTACACAAGATTTGGAAACATCACATTAAAATTTAGGATTTGATCTTTGTGGATAAGTAAAACTTTCAATTAGGTACACTTTTACCTTTTTGCACTTAAATGCTCCATTGATGTTAAATTTTTCTCAAGTAGAATAAGATTTGTTGAGTCAACTTGTGACTTTGAACAGAAGAGACATGTAGTGTGTCTGGATACACATATAGTATCGACATATTGTGACACATATTCTTGTTGGCCTAAAGGCCTATCACTCTAGCTTTGATGATGCTTAACTCATGTGGCATAGTACTAATGATCTTGTGTTTATTAAGTTTCAAATATTCAATTAAGATCTTACCTGATTTTTAAGTTCAATAAAAGATTTAAAGTCATGTTTTGAAGATAACACGTGTTGATTCAAGAGCTCAAGTATAAAGATCATATTAAGTACTTAAGAGAAGTCTAATTCTACAAGAATAGAGTTTGGGTCAAGTCTACATGAAGAAGAAGATCTTCAAGAAGACTTGAGTATAGGGTTTGTGAGTTTAGAATAGTTGTAAAGTATAGATTAATTTTGATTGTTCAAGCTTATACACACTCACAAAATTTTAGTTTTCGGTTTATACAATTTTTGGTTTCATAAATAAATTTCATCATAAAAAAGTTTACATTAGTTTATATGTGTATTGGATTTCATCGATACAATATTGGTGCTTCTACTGTGTTTAAGATATTTACTTTGATAAGTTGAGTTCAAGAGTTTAAGTTTCCTTTTGTTTTTATGAAATATATTGTCAAAAAACAAGTTTACATCATTTTATATGTGTATTAGATTCTATTCATACATATTGGACTTCAATTGAGTCTCATTAGCTTATTTTTGTACTTATACAAGCTTTTGGAAAAACTAGATTTGCATTTAAAAGTTTAGTTTTTAGAAAAATACGTTTTTGTTTTTTAGATTAAAATTTTATCTCAAAAATAAGTTCTCATGTTTGCAATATGTTGTGATTTTTTATCACACATATTTATGCTATACTATATTTTCATGAACTTATTTTTGTAGAATTTATTGAGATTTATTAAAATTTAATTGGATTAAAAAATATTACTTTAAAATACAAAAATATGGATTTTGGGTTGAGCCCGGTCGACCGCCTAGTCGATCGGATATGCACACGCCTAAGTGTTGTGTGTGTCGGTCAACCAATCGTCGACCACAGAAAGACTCGGTGCTTTCTATTTGGTTTCAATCGACCGAACGGTCAACCACCAGAGAGCAGTGCTCTCTAGTTGTTGGGAACGTCGACTGCCCGGTCGACCGGCAACCCTAACGGTCATATTTTTGATTGTTGGAAGTCAACCGTCTAGTTGATCGACAAGCTGTTTCAGTCTGGTTTTTGATCCCAACGACTCTATTTTTCTGGCCCTTATAAATAGAGGTCTAAACTTGATATTTTCATAAGATTTTACAAGAGTTTTACACCCAGTTTTCAAGTGTTCTCTTGCCTATTTTCCTAAGAGTTTTCAACAAGTTTTGAGCTTCAAATCCATATCTTTTCAAGTGCTTCAAAGTTTTAAAAAATCAATGGAAACAAGTTTTGGGAAACACGAATTTAATCTTTAAGTTTCTATATCTTCATAGAAGTTTTCCCAATTATTTTTTAAAGAGCTTCATTTTCAAAATCTTTGTTTTCTCACAAGTTTGAGCTCCCATTGCAAAATCTATCCTTAAAGATTTTAAGTTGTGTGAGATTTTGGTTTGTGATCTTTGTGACCACTATGTATTGTAAACTATTTTTTTGTTTTGTGCTTCGGTTTTGTGCCCTCCTCATGTGTAGAGGTGATTTTCTTTGTATATTGGCTTTGTATCTCCTCTTGTTTAAAGGATTTGAGTTTGTATCTTTCGTAGAGTTCCTTAGTGAAGATAGTAAAAATCCTTCACGCGATGAAGACAGGGACATAGAGCAAGTGACTCGAATCTCGAAACATATCCTTACTTTTTCATTTACTATCTCTCGACTCAACTCTATTCTTATTTATATCTTGCATTGATATTATTGCTCTTTTATATATGTTTGATATTGTGCCCACACTTGCTTTAATTCAAGAGAGCTATTGGAACACCTCAATTCTTATAAAAGAGAAATCTTAAGAGAAGTTCTAGAGCCCTTCATCAGAAATTCAGCTTCACGCTTTGGAATCTATATTTGTGTTAATTTTTATTAGCCATTATTTTTAGCTTCCGTATTTGATTAGCACTTCACCTATTCACACCTCTAGGTGAACTTTCAATTAGTATCAGAGATAGTGCTCTTGATATTCGGTTTAACCACCGAGGAGTGATCCTTATTTGCTAATCACTATATTTATTAACACACAATCATGGATTTTCTTTCTCTACCTATGTTTGATGTTAGTAACATTGATATATGAAAAATTAAAATGAGTTCATATGTTAAATCCCTAGGATTACATGTCTATCTTGCCACAAAAAAAAAAAAATCTTATATTGATAATGGCAAATGTTTTGAGGCTAATGCTCTAGCCATGATTGTACTTAAAAAATCCTTAACAATGACTATATCTCTAAGGTTACTAATTGTGATTTCACTTTTGCAGTATGAAACACATTGATCTCTCTTGAAGAACAAGGTCCAAATGATATGGAGAGAGAATCAAGTGAAGATGATTTCGTCCAAGTATACTTCATGGTCCAAGGGAACGACTCCCTTGAGGTAAACTCAGAATTCGATCTTAATGATTGTGCAAGTGTGCCAAATGATGATGCAGACATGTTGAATGATGAGCTTGCCATATTTTGTGAGGATTTACTTGAAAAATAAAAATTGTTGAAAAGCAAAAGTTTAAAGTTGAAAAAAAAATGAACTTTTATACAGAAGGGCCATGTTGAGTTGATTTCAAAAGAAAGAGATTTTGCTTTAAAAGAAAATAATTTTTTGAAAACACAACTTGATAGTGTTTCAAAATAAAATGATACTTTGGAAAAGAAACTTGTCTTAATTCTAAAAGAAAAAGTAAAGAAAAAGTATCTTTGAAAATGCTTTGGTGGAAAAAATTTCTATTCTTCTTATCAAAGTGAAAAAGAATTTTGTTTCTCATGATAGTACTATTTTCTCTTTGATTGTTGAAATGAGATATGTGTTTTGAAGAAGAATATTGATTGTTTAGGCTCAACTTTGAGCCAATGTTCAGATCATAAGAGATTGAAATTCTTGTTTTAAAAGAAATAAGTTCTACATATGCATGTACAACCTTCACGGCATACACCACATGCACACCATGCTCACACTATTATGTATGCTAGAGTGTACACTAGTACACATTGTGGCCGCAACGGTCATTTGGCACACTTTTGCTATGTTAGAATAAATTTATCTAATACCAATGTTTGGGTTCGAAAGAGTACTAACCCCTAGGGACGCAAAAAGAGATGGGTACCAAAGTTCACACCAATTATATATTTTGATGCAACTTTTTGTTAAAGCGTGTGATATACTTGTATAGTTTTTGAGATACACCTTGAATTTTGTGTTTAACATGATTCATGTTCTTGGCATACTCAATTATTGTTTAGTTATATGCGTATATCCTAATTTGATGATTCTTACATTGTAGATATAATTCTTTAAAAATGCATTTTTTATATAGTTTCTGAATAAATTTCTAGAGATACGCGCTTGATCTTTTATGAGATTATTATTATTAGTTTTTGCTTTAAGTATTTGTAAATCTTGTTAAAACTATGTGATATACATGTTGTATCCTTAAGACACTCGATTATGTCATATATTCTATTGTGTACTCAATTTATGTTTTGATATATATGTATGCTTTAGTTTTGATAAAATTTACATATATCTTGAAGTTTATCTTACATCTTCATATGCTTATTGAATATCTTATTGGTGGATATATTTTGATGATTTGAGTTTATTGTCTCCACTAATCATGATATCTATTGGTGAAATTTTTTTTCTTGATTTGTGATTTCATGTTTTTACAAATCAAAATTTCTCTATGTCAAAGTTTGAAAAAGAATTTGAATGATTTTTGATTTTGTACAAAATTATTTTACTTTCATAAAAATGTTATTGACATGAATATTGTGCACTCATCTAATGTTTACTCATGTAATTGCTAATGAATTTTGTTTCTTATATTTCATTTATGAGCATGTTCATACTATATAAATTTGACAATTATTATGTAATTACCATTTTTCATGAGATGTATATGAATGGTTTCATGTTTGAAGAATTTTGAACTAGTTTTCAAAACTTTATTTTAATTCTTCACATGGTAATGTTTTCAATCTAACTCAGCTATTTCCAAATCAATATTTTTAAAAATATCTAAGCTTAGTGGGAGGATGGTTGGATGATCATACCTTGTATATGCATAAAAGACTTGTAACGCCCAATCCCTTGGGTATGGAGATATTACTGCAATGTATACACGCAGGGAGCAAATACCTTTGAAAAATCACCTAGAGGGGGGGTGAATAGGTGATTATGCTAATCTAATAAACTTAATGCGGAATTTAAAAATAATTGCAATAACACAAGATGCACACTCAAACAAGCCAAGCAATTATGAATGAACAATATGATTGATGCAAGGCACAAAGTAAGAGAGAGAGAGAGAGAGAGAGAGAGAGAGTAAGAGCCAAGGGATCAAGCGCAAACAACAAGATATGTTTCGAGGTTCGAGCACCCAGCTCTACAACCCCGCCTTCACCCAGAAGGATTTTAAGTCCACTAGGTTGTCCACAAAGGACTCCCACAAAGGGAACCTCCACCGAGGATTTGGGGCAATCACAATTACAAGGAGTACCCAACTCCTCTCCTTACAAACACAACCTCCTCCTTGAGGCACAACTCCAAGCCAACAACAATCACCTCACAACTTGAGGGATTAGCACAAACCAATACAAGGATCACCTCACAACTTGAGGGATACAACCCAAAGGCACAAAGCCAAGAAAAGATTGGGTTTACAACTTGGTGGTCTAAACACAAACCACAAACAATTTCTTTCTCCCACACAAAGATCCTATAGAATAAGAAAGTAGATGTTGCTCAAGTGTGGAGAAAACCAATGGAATGGAAATCAAAATCACAAAGAAAATCCTTGGAAAAACTGAAACCAAGATATAGAAGATGAATCAAAACTCTTTTCCCAAAAACCCTTTTCTTTGATATTCCAAACCCTAGCAAAAACACCAAATAGATTGTTCAATTTGAATCCAAAAACTTCTTTTAATTGCTGTGAAAACACCAGAGAGTAAGGAAAAATTCGCACAAAAAATCTTAGAGAAAAACTCTTTCCAATAGGGTATTTATAGCCCCAGAAAAATATAGCCATTGGCAGTAGAAACTGCTAGAAATGACCTGTCGGTTGACCATGCGGTCGACCGCCCAACGGTCACATTTTGACCGTTGCCAGCTACCGGTCGACCGCCCGGTCGACCGAAACAAACAGAGAGCAATCTGCTCTCAGTCGGTCGACCGCGCGGTCGACCGGCTACAAGTGCAGCCAGCATGCACGTATCCGTGCACGTCGGTCGACCCGAACGGCCGACCGGCTACTTGGTGCGGCCGACCGTTCGGGTCGACCGACCTAGCCTGGCAGAGGCTGTTCTAGTCAGAAAAACTAAGGGATTAAATATCCAATAAATTCTTGTAAACTACTTAAAAATCCCCAAAAATAGTTTTGACAAATTGCATTGATATATAAACATATGATAAAAGTTTTGACTCAAATATCAAGCAATTAAAACTGTTTTTGTGTCTTATCATATTTCCCAAAAACTAAAAACTGTATTTTCTAAAACTTGGATTTTTGAATAGAAAATACATTTTGTCCAAAACTTATCCAAATACAAAAAACATGATATTTAAACAACATTTAGGCATGATGTATATGGATATAATCCTATATACATGAAACATATATATCCATGTTTTTGACATTAATTCCAAAATATGTTTTGTTAAAAATATCAAAACATAAAACACATGAATAAGTGAGTCAAAACTAAGTTTGTCTAGGAAATTAAGCATGCATGTATATAGAACAAATCTAATATACATCAAACCATGTAAACTTATTTTGATCTATCTATTCATAAAACCAAGATCGGTTAAACCTAAAACCGAAAAACCGAAAACCAATATTCAAAACATGAAACGTGTGTGTTGTGAACTTGAGCATATCATACTATTCTAATCTTTACAATTTGGATCTAAACACAAAACTAAACTATGGTACCGAAGTCTTCTTGTAGAGCGCAATCTCCAAGCCGACTCGATCCAAAAACTCCTTGATCCATAAGCGAGTGCTATATATGATCTTTAACGCTCGGGCTCTTGAATCAACATGTGAAAACTTCCAAATCATCTTGTTGAAGCTAATCACCTACTAATAACTTGATCAATGATCTGAAACTAAACTCACAAGATTATTAATACACATAACTACATGAGTTAATCATCATCAAAACCAGAGTGGAAGGCCTTTGGGCCAACAATCTCCCTCTTTTTTATGATGACAAAACTCATGGAGTTATATATGCATGGATTAAAGTTAAGCTTCAAAGAAACTCCCCCTTAACTCATGCATAAACAAATAAATAATAAATATGCAATGAATATTAAACATGAAACATGAAACATGCATATCTATGCATAAACAATAAAAGGTTCTAGATACCAATGAAATGTTCAAAAACAAAACATGCTCTATATACCAATTACAAAACATGCTCTAGATACCAATTAAAATTAAACTAAATTAAACTTAATATATGCAAAACATAAACATGCATATATAAACCAAAATCTTTCTCCCCCTTTTTGTCAATCATCAACAAAGGGGTAAAACCAAAACAAAACAAATCTTCTCCTCTTTTTAATATAAGAAACAACCTTCGATGAGGGGTAAAAACAAAACCAAATCAACAAATCTTTCTCCCCCTTTATGTTCGAAATAAAAGGTTGAAAACAAGAAAAACAATATTCTCCCCCTTTTTGTCTAAAACAAAAACAAAGTCAATTAGGGGTGACAATCAATTAAGGTACCAATTGAAAATATGTCAAAGAATAACATCTTGATACCAATTGAAAGGAAACAAACAAAAAAAATATTGATACCAATTTTAAGCAAAACACATGAAAATCTTGATACCAATTGAAATTAAACATAATAAATTTTGAATGTCTAAACAAAAATTTTGATACCTATTGTAAATATTTTCATTTTGAACATATGATACCAAATTTGAATTTATTTTCTATCATAAAGTAAGGGAGTGGGAATCAAATACCAATTGAAAGACAAAATCAAATTTTCTCCCCTTTATGAAATACAAACTAAAACAATGTGTAGGCTTGATATCAATTTAAAAGTAATCAATTGAAACAAAATTGAAACTCAAGCTTAGCATAAACACAAACATATATATGTATGGAAAATAGATACCAATTGAAATTGATATTCTTGGAATTGAAATCATACATACATACAAACATATATGAGTATACAAGAAATGTCAAGATTGATACCAATTGAAAGAATTCAATAATACCAATTGAAATAACAATAAGATCAAGTGTATATCTCATATAACTATACCTCCCAATCAAGTTCAAGATTTAAATGATTTTATTTTAATGCATACATGAACATGATCTCCCATCCATCCTCCCATTGATGGTAGGGGTTTTCAAAATTAGGTTTGAAAATATGGTACGCTTGAAAATCTCTACCATAGTGAAGAATACGAACTAGTTATAGGAAAAACTTTTAAAACTAGTACGAAATCCTTCAAGTAGGAATAAAACAAAATTATTTTTCATGAAACACATGTAATTCACATGATCACTAAACACTCAAAATTCATAAAGCCATATCATAGTCTCATGAAAACAAATCATGAGTAAACTAATAGAGTGAGTGAACAAGTGTTATGTGACACATATCAACATGAAAATATTCAATTAAGCTCATATGAGATTCCTTGAAAACATGAAAACATGAAAAACTAGATTTTCATTACCAATAGAAATTACCTAAAAACATGAAAATCATCAAAACGATTTAAACTTCAAGGCATATGTATGTCATGTGAAAACTAAAGTATACATACATATCCTAAACATAATGAGTCCACAAAAGTATATGCATGAAGGCACGTGGCCCAAGGATGTACATGTATAATCAATAGTTTGGACAAGATAGACATATACATGAAGTTAAAACACATGATCATAGAAACATATTCAAAATGAGGAATACAAGTTAGAATGCATGAATTATCAAAACTAGACTATACTAGCACATCTAATGGGTACAAACAAGCATCCAAGTACAAACATATATAAAGATTTATTTGTGTCCCACTATATGTACAAGTATAAATTCTAGTTTTAATGAGAACTAACATCTAAACAAGTAATCAAATCATTAAGCATAAAACGGGATATAAAACAATCATGAAAGACATAAAATGATCATGAAGAACATCCACATGCTATTAGAATCATGAAATACATAATAGCTAAACAAATGGTGAGAACACAACAAATGGGTCCATCTAAACATGGGTGATCTCAAAAGCTATAAACATGGCATTCAACATACTAAACAAAACATGATTCAACAAAACAAAAATCATAAACATCCACATGATCATTATGTATATGCATGTGCATTAGATCTAGGGCATACATGTTAGTTTAAACAAGGTGAGAACACTAAATATAGATCCATATAAAACATGGGTGCTCAAGTAACTAAACATGTATAACACAAATCTAATCAACATGACATAAGTATAATGAACAATAAAAAAGACATGATATGAATAGATGAACATGAAAAGCATGCAAATAAAATGGGAGTTAGAGAATGATACCAAAACCGATGAAGGTGCATCTCTAGTTCTCCAAACCACGGTGGTCCTCCCACCAAATCCCCTTGAGAGTGAAGCATCCAAATGGTTCTCTTTTAAGCTTAGAACGCATCCACCTCAAGGCACCAATACTCTCACGTGATGCGAGAGCTCCCACCTATATCAAAAGTCAAGGAGGTGGTTTTTGGTACCCATTTTCTTTTGGGTCCATAGGGGTTAGTTTCTTTTCTAACCCAAACAAGATTACATGCTAAATTTTCATTATGTAAACGATCATAGCAAAATCTAGCAAGATGGCTTTTCGACCACAATGTGTACATGTGTACACATGAGCATACATGTTATGGTTGTGTCCGTGATGAGCATGTGTATGCCGTGATGGGTGTACATGTAAAGATGAAACTTGTATCTTGCGAACCAAGGTTTCCAAGCGTGTATGATTCAATGTACATTGGCTCAAAGTGGAGCCCAAACATTCAACACTTTACTTCAAAACATTTATATCTTTTTCAATACTTGAAGATAAAGTGGAGCATGCAATAGGTGTGCTAGAAAAAGAAGCTACACTAGCATGGCACACATGAGAATCAATATCAATTTTCAAAGATTCATTTTCTTTAAAACTAAATCCAATTCTTTTGTAATGAAATCAATTTCATTTTTCAAAACAAGGTTATCTTTTAAAACAAATTCCAATTTTGAAGATAAAACCTCATTGTTTTTCACAGCATCATCACAATCATTTTTGCTTTTTAAAACATCAATCTCATTAAGGGCAAGGTCTAGTTGAGATCTTAGTGGGTCACGTTCACTAGTAATCTCTTCCTTCTCTTGCAAAACCAATTCAAAATTAGAACACAAATCCTTTAATTCATTTTTCAAAACAAGATTATCCTCTTTCAAAAGTTTGTGTTTTTTCAAGAAATTTTCAAGCTTTGTGGCAAGTTCCATATTTAAGGTTTGAGCTTCTAAGCAACCATCGCAATAGGAACTAGAGCAATCATCTAGTTGAGAATCCGATTGTACCTCAAGGGAGTTTTTCCCTTGGACCATGAGGCAATGCTCGTCGGACTTGTCTCTCCTAGATCTCCTCAACTTGTTGATGATCACGGGTAGCTCGGGAGACGTCAATATACTCCAAACTGTAAAAGCCGAGTCATAACGATCAAACACATATAAAAGATCTTCATTGAGAGATGCTCTAAGTGTTTTAAGTGCTAATGCATTGGCCTTTTTATGCTTGCTACTATTAGGGAAGGATTTCATAGTGGAGGCTTGATAAACTAGATATCCTAGTCTTTTCAAATGGCTACTCATATTGGCCTTCCAAACATCAAGTCTAAAAAAGTCAAACATAGGAGGGCTATCCATGAGTGCAAACTAAATGTGTGCAAATAAAAATGCAAATGAAGATTAGCAACCAAGATCTCACTCCTAGGTGGTTAAACCTAAATATCAGGAGCGGAGGCTCTGATACCAATTGAAAAATCACCTAGAGGGGGGTGAATAGGTGATTATGCTAATCTAATGAACTTAATGCGAATTTAAAAACTAATTTCAATAACACAAGATGCACACTCAAACAAGCCAAGCAATTATGAATGAACAATATGAATTGATGCAAGGCACGAAGTAACGAGAGAGAGTAAGAGCCAAGGGATCAAGCGCAAACAACAAGATATGTTTCGAGGTTCGAGCACCCAGCTCTACATCCCTGCCTTCACCCAGAAGGATTTTAAGTCCACTAGCTTGTCCACAAAGGACTCCCACAAAGGGAACCTCCACCGAGGATTTGGGGCAATCACAATTACAAGGAGTACCCAACTCCTCTCCTTACAAACACAACCTCCTCCTGAGGCACAACTCCAAGCCAACAACAATCACCTCACAACTTGAGGGATTAGCACAAACCAATACAAGGATCACCTCACAACTTGAGGGATACAACCCAAAGGCACAAAGCCAAGAAAAGATTGGGTTTACAACTTGGTGGTCTAAACACAAACACAAACAATTTCTTTCTCCCACACAAAGATCCTATAGAATAAGAAAGTAGATGTTGCTCAAGTGTGGAGAAAACCAATGGAATGGAAATCAAAATCACAAAGAAAATCCTGGGAAAAACTGAAACCAAGATATAGAAGATGAATCAAAACTCTTTTCCCCAAAAACCCTTTTCTTTGATATTCCAAACCCTAGAAAAAATACCAAATAGATTGCTCAATTTGAATCCAAAAACTTCTTTTGATTGCTGTGAAAACACCAGAGAGTAAGAAAAAATTCGCACAAAAAATCTTAGAGAAAAACTCTTTCCAATAGGGTATTTATAGCCCCCAGAAAAATATAGCCGTTGGCAGCAGAAACTGCAAGAAATGACCTGTCGGTCGATCGTCCAACGGTCACATTTTGACCGTTGCCAGCTACCGGTCGACCGCCCGGTCGACCGAAACAAACAGAGAGCAATCTGCTCTCAGTCGGTCGACCGCGCGGTCGACCGGCTACAAGTGCAGCCAGCGTGCACGTATCCGTGCACGTCGGTCGACCCGAACGGTCGACCGGCTACTTGGTGCGGCCGACCGTTCGGGTCGACCGACCTAGCCTGGCAGAGGCTGTTCTGGTCAGAAAAACTAAGGGATTAACTATCCAATAAATTCTTGTAAACTACTTAAAAATCCCAAAAATAGTTTTGACAAATTGCATTGATATATAAACATATGATAAAAGTTTTGACTCAAATATCAAGCAATTAAAACTATTTTTGTGTCTTATCATATTTCCCAAAAACCAAAAACTGTATTTTCTAAAACTTGATTTTTGAATAGAAAATACATTTTGTCCAAAACTTATCCAAATACAAAAACATGATATTTAAACAACATTTAGGCATGATGTATATGGATATAATCCTATATACATGAAACATATATATATCCATGTTTTTGACATTAATTCCAAAATATGTTTTGTTAAAATATCAAAACATAAAACACATGAATAAGTGAGTCAAAACTAAGTTTGTCTAGGAAATTAAGCATGCATGTATATAGAACAGATCTAATATACATCAACCATGTAAACTTGTTTTGATCTATCTATTCATGAAAACCAAGATCGGTTAAACCTAAAACCGAAAACTGAAAACCAATATTCAAAACATGAAACGTGTGTGTTGTGAACTTGAGCATATCATACTATTCTAATCTTTACAATTTGGATCTAAACACAAAACTAAACTATGGTACCGAAGTCTTCTTGTAGAGCGCAATCTCCAAGCCGACTCGATCCAAAAACTCCTTGATCCACGAGCGAGTGCTATATATGATCTTTGACGCTCGGGCTCTTGAATCAACATGTGAAAGCTTCCAAATCATCTTGTTGAAGCTAATCACCTACTAATAACTTGATTAATGATCTGAAACTAAACTCACAAGATTATTAGTACACATAACTACATGAGTTAATTATCATCAAAACTAGAGTGGAAGGCCTTTGGGTCAACAACCTTCACTTATACGCTAAGCATCAATACAGACAAGGATCAGAGTGCGAAAGCATGGTGGTATTATACATCCAATAAAATAGTATAAGTACATTATTATCACAGAACGTGATCCAATATTACATCAATATTATATCACCAAGAGGAGCAAAATATAATTTACAAAGAAATATACAAGTCTGAACATTACAAAAGATACTTTCGAGCAGCAAGAAGAAATATCGAGAGCCGGTCAAAAGGAGGTAGGATGGGAAAGAGTTACAGCAGGTCCACCACGCTACGGTGCACAACTCTGCCCAATGGCAGGAAAGTCCACGGTCCATGTTTCGGGATCTGGACATTCAGGTTCAGGGGAATCAAAAAGCTACCCAAACGAGTGGTAAAATGAATGCCAAATGGCGTACACAAGCAAACACACGTGTATTGATAAAACCAACATGGAAAAGCATGTATCAAAAATTGTGTCGTGAACATACACACATGAGCATGAAATGAGACATCAAGTAATTTGTTATATGCGAAAGTAGGCAAAATTAGTTGTACAAGCTCAGTTAACGGATTCATGAGATTAGTACGTCGAGGGGATAATCCAAACAAGAACACCTTCAATATATGTCATATACCTCATGCCTCCAGAGATTAAGTGTATACAACCCGATTTGCCCTCAAATAACAGAATAAGAGCGCACAATATGGGACATGTACCATGAAGTATGTCGGGTACCCAAGTCATGCAGACAAGTAAGAAGTAGTAAATATAAATGGTAACCAAGGAATTCATATAAAACAAAGAGCAAGCAAGTCGGAGGTTAAGTACAATAGTACAAGTATAATATCAAATAAGAGATAGACAGTGTATTACACAAGTGATGAATAAGGTACGGTAATAGTATAAATAATAATAGTAATAGTAATAATCATTAATGTCGATAAATCTGAATTAAAATCTGACAAACGCAAAGTCTGATAAATACAAAATCTAATAAATACAAGATCCAATAAAATCAAATGCGAGCAAAACCAGTTGTACAACTCAGTTTACAGCTAAATGAGACCAGTATGTCGAGGAAATAATCCAAACAAGAAAATCCTCATATATATATACACACACACACGCACACACACACACACACCCCTTTACCTCATGTCACCGTAATTTGAGTGTATACAATCTGATTTGAAAAGCGACACGAATCTGATAAAACATTGATGAATTATTATATTGGTATTATTAGGACTCATCTAATTTGTATTTCTCTGTATGTGTCCCATTCCACATATCTCCACATACAAATTAGTGAGGAAGATATAATAGCGTGCACTAAGGATGTCTTGTCATGCTGATACCAGGCGGCACAGGCGGGAGGAAGGATTGTTTTTCTTAGGAGATGGATTTTAGAGGTGGCCCCCACGAATACCAAGAGGTGGCCCCTACCACTTGTGTGGTATGACACTTTGCTCTGTGTGGCATATAGCTCTATTTTGGATCCGTTGGATGCTAGCGTGATCCTATAAGGCATTCTCATCATCCGACACCCGGCGTGTTGAAATTTAGAGGTGCTCTGCACCACGTGTGTGGTGTGGCGCTTAATTTTGTACCTAACACCGGTATGACTGTGCTAGTAATGTTAGTAACATGCGAGAGACATCAGTACATGATACAGGAGTACAACCTTACTGTATATATAACAGGATAGCAGGAGTTAAGTAGTTAACCGGTTAAATGTCATTGAGTTGGGTGAAGTATATAGTACAAGCCAAACATAAGATATAATTAAATTCAATATCACAATATCATGTGTCAGACAAGTAGCAGATCATGTAACATGATAATGAAAAATAATATATTTATATATTTCAACTCTTCAAACTATAATTTTAATAACTATAAATTAAGCTATTAAGTAAGCAATCAAGTGGAACTAAGCATGCGGGAATAAAGTTAGCGAGTAGACAAACGAACATCCAAGCGGAGCTAGCGTATGAGCTAGACGCTATCACGTTCGACGTGGTTACTGCTCGTGGCGCAACTAAACACACACGACGACGCGAGCATATGAACGCTATGCTACCGCACGTGGCGAAGCCGTGCTCATGGCGTAATTACGCTTGGACAGAGTTAGCAATAAAACGCTGAGTGTTAGGCTCGCCTACCAGACAGAACATGTGAAACCCAGAGGATTTAAGTTCAAAGGCTGATGAATAGCCCGAAAGCTGAGCCCAAAAGCTGGAGAATAGCCTGGAGGCTACGCCAAAGGCAGGGCGACCATGAAGGGTTGCCAAACATAATAATAGAGCAGTATTACAAGAAGTATACATGTACAAGTATTAAATTATGCTATTACAAGCATTCGTCACATTCGATACAAAAATACCTCACACCGATACAAATACATCAGTCCACAAAATACAACAACACAATCCCAGAATTACAAAAAACACCGTCGAAGCAGGGTAACTCATAAGTGAGAAGCACTCCCTAAAACCATGGACTCACCATGAAATCACGAAATTCCAAAAGCACATGCACGAGCACCCAATTAGTGAGAGAGAGGAGGGAGGGGGGAAAGAAAGAGAGAGAATTAAAGAGAGAAGAGAGAATGGAAGAGCAACCCACGCGGGAGGGCCAGGGGCCCCCTACTAGGGTCTGGCCGCCTGCTAGCCACATGCGCGGCCTCTAGGAAGAGCCTGACCAAAATTAAGGGGGGAGAGGTGAAGGGGTGGTGGTGATTATGGTGGATGGTTGGATTTTGGTGAAGGTTGACTGAAGATGATTTTGGTGGGGAAGATGGAATTGGAAGTGGTCGTGATGAAATTGGAGAGGGGATGATGAAATTGGAGAAGAGGGAGATTAGAGGAGGAGATGTGAGTTATGGTGGTGAAGTAGGAGGTGGTGATTTGGGAGATAGTGGAGGAATTTGGGGGGAAAAGAAGGTGAATTTGTGAAGGAAGAGGAGATGTTGTAGGGTGGAGAAATTGGAGATGGAGGAGAGGTGGGGAAGTGGATGTGGCCAGAACTAGGGTGCCGATGCTGACTTAGATCGCTGATCGTACATGTATTTTGTATAATTTTTATTACATTCCCACATTTATCATGTATTAAAAGTGGAATCTTGAGGAGAAGTTCTAGAACCCTTCATTGAGAATTCAGTTTCACTCTTTGAAATCTATAGTTGTATTAATTTTTATTAGCCATTATTTTTAGCTTCTGCATTTGATTAGCACTTTATCTATTCACCCCCCCCTCTAGGTGAATTTTCAATCCGCTCCTTGCGTCGTTGATAAAACTATTGAATAATAATGTCATCTACACACTTAGTAGAATAAGAAATGCAAACACCAAATAAAATTAACAGATACTTACTGCTGGCCCAAAGGCCCATCACTCTAGTTTTGATAATGATTAACTCATGTAGTTTAGTACTAATGATCTTGTTTTTATATAGTTTCAGTTATTGATCAAGATCTTAGTAGATGCTTAGCTTCAACAAAGGAGTTTTGGAGCTAACACATATAGATTCAAGTGCTCGCTCATCAAGATTTCATCTAGCACTCGGATGGAGTCAAGCTCTTTGGATCGTGTTTGGATCGAGTCAGCTTGGAGAAGGAGTTCTATAAGAAGACTTCGGCTTGTTTAATTTTACTTTGTGTTTAGATCTTGCGTAAGATAGACTAGTGTTGATATGCTCAAATTCACACACACAAGTTCAATACGTTTGGTTTTCAGTTTGACCTGTTTTGGATTTCAAATAAACATATATATGGTTTTCATGAATAGTAGAATCAAAATAAGTTTACATGGTTTAATGTATATTAGATTTCATCTATATACATCTATACTTCATATATTTAGAAAAACTTATTTTGATGATTCTATTTCATGTGTTTAGAGTTTTGTAATTAACAAAACTTATTTTGGATTTAATGTCAAAACATAGATATACCTTTTATATGTGTATTGGATTCCATCCATGCACTCTATACTGAAGGTACAACTAGAGGGGGATGAATAGGTGTACGGCTAATCTAGTGAACTAAATGCGGAAATTAAAACTTAATTGCAACTACACTTAATGCAACCAACGAGTGTAGCCGAATTCCCAGTGAAGGGCTCTGGACTACCTCCTCTTGATTCCTCTGAATAAGAGTTGAGGCGCTATATGAAGCTCTCGTGGTTAAGCACAAGTGAGGCACACACAAACAAGCCAAGCATATAATATGAATGAGCAATATAAAATGATGCAATGGCACAATTTAAAGAGAGAGAGAGTTAGAGTCAATGGATCAAACGCAAACAACGAGATTTGTTTCGAGGTTCGAGCACCCAGCTCTACGCCCCCGCCTTCACCAAGAAGGATTTTCAATCCACTAACTTGTCCACACAGGACTCCCACACAGGGAACCTCCACCGAGGATTTGGGGCAACTACAACCAGGAGTACACAACTCCTCTCTCAACCAATACAACCTCTCACAGAGGCAACACAAACACCACCTCACACAAGAGGGGTAGGCCCTTAGCCACAACAACCACCACCTCTTCACTAAGAGGGATACACAACCAATCTCCACCTCTCACTAGAGGGAGCCAACCACAATCTCCACCTCTCACTAGAGGGAGCCAAGTACCACTCCACAATCAACCTCTACACAAGAGGGATACAACAAATAAGGAGGGTTACAACAAGGTGGTCTATCTCAACCACAACAATCTCTTCCACAAAACAAAGATCCTAAATAGATAGGATAGCAGATATAGCTCAAGTGTGGAAAAACAAAGAGTTTGGAAATAAAAACTCAAAGGAAAAACTCTTGGGAAAACTTCTAGAATAGATAGAAAATATAGATCAAAAACAATCCCAAAAGACTTTCCTTTTTCTTGATTTTCAAACCCTTTTTGAAATAAATAAAGATGAAAACTTTGAACCCAAAACTCTTTGAAAACTTGTTGTTTTAACACTAGAGAAGTAGGAAAAATTTTGCTCTAAAAATCTTACCCAAAACCAATTCAAATGGGGTATAAATAACCCCTTAACAAAAAACTAGCCGTTGGCAGTTTTTCAGCCCAGACGGCTGTCGGTCGATCGGCCCGGTCGACCGCCAACGGTCAAAAATCCGACCGTTGGAGCCTCGGTCGACCGGCCTGATCGACCGCACCCTGGAACAGAGAGCAGAGCTCTCTGCCGGTCGACCGACCCGGTCGACCGGGGCTTTCCAGAGAGCAGAAGCTCTCTGCAGTCGACCGGGGCGGTCGACTGGCCCTCCAGCAGACCTGGCGTGCACGTTCTGTGCACGTCGGTCGACCGACTTAAGCTCGGTCGACCGATCCGGTCGACCGGCAGAAGCCAGACCAGACTAATCTAGGGATTGAAAACTTGGTTTTTATTTGTCAAATAAATCCCATAAAATTTCTAAAAATCACAAAAATAAGTTCAGTATAATATATTGATATACAAACTTGTTTGAGTAAAACTCAAACCAAGTTACAAATATTTGAACTTTTTTTGTTTATGGAAATTTTGCCGAAAATAAACTCTGTATTTTCCAAAACTTGGATTTTTCAATTGAAAATTTGTTTTGTCCAAAACTCATCCAAATACAAAAACATGATATTGAAACAACTTAAGCATGTTGTATATGGATATACTCCAATATACATGAAAACATATATATATCCATGTTTTTGATATTAAATCCGAAAATACGTTTTGTTAAAATACAAAACTCCAAACACATGAATAGGCATATCAAAATAAGTTTGTTTAAATAGTTGAAGCATAGATGTATATAGAACATATCTAATATACATTAAACAATGTAAACTTGTTTTGATTCTATCTATTCATGAAAACCAAGATCGGTTAAACCAAAACCGAAAACCAAAACATGAAACGTGTGTGTGTTGTGAACTTGAGCATATCACACTATCTAGTCTTTACAAATGGATCTAAACACAAAATTAAACTATGTACCGAAGTCTTCTTGATGAACTCCGTCTTCAAGCCGACTCAATCCAAATCGTGATCCACCGAGCTTGACTCCAACGAGTGCTATATATGATCTTGATGCCCGGGCTCCTAAATCACCATGTGAGAAGCTCCAAAAACACCTTTGTTGAAGCTAATCACCTACTAATATCTTGGTTAAGGATCTGAAACTAAACATCACAAGATTATTAGTAAACATAACTTCATGAGTTAATCATCATCAAAACTAGAGTGGAAGGCCTCTGGGCCAACAATCTCCCCTTTTTGATGATGACAAAACTCATGGAGTTATATATGCATGGATTAAAGTAAAGCTTCAAAGAAACTCCCCCTTAACTCATGCATAACAATAAATAAATAAATATGCAATGAAAGCTCATAAACATGTATGCAAATACGAGGAGATAAACATGCATAAACAAGCATGAAGCACATCAAATCCTTTTTCTCCTATTTGCAAAACAAAACATATATGCATAAACATAAATCCTTCCAAAACATGCATATATACTGAAATACTTCTCCCCCTTTTTATCAATCATCAACAAAGGGTTTAAAGTAAACACAAAAACAATGTTCTCCCCCACAAAGAGGTGAACTCAAATCAATCAATAAAAGATATATGCGATATACATTCATGAAGAGGAAGACGCTAAGTTAGCTTCCCTACATACATGCATTACATGAAGAAGAGATGACAAGCCCTAATTCACATAACACATAATATGCAATGCATAAGAGGAGATGTGAAGCTCCCCCTACACACTTGTACCGCATAAAGAAGAGTTGTCAAGCTCCTCAATATAAGATACACTCAACATGAATCTATATGTAGAAGAGATGTTAAGCTCTCCTTGCATATAGGCAATACACATCAAAACATTTTTTTTTATACTCTTATTAAAACAAAATTTTGAATTTTTCTCAATAAAACAAATTTTGAGATATCTTAGTAAATCAAATTTAAGATATCAATTGTAAATAAACATTACAAATTTTGAATTTTTAATTGTAATTAAAACATTTTTGTATCTTGATACCAATGAAAAATATGGATACCAATTGAAATAAATAGATCAATATAGTGCATCATGATACCAAATTGAAGGTAAACAAATAAACATCTTGATATCAATTGAAAGTATTTTTCATTTTGAACATATGATACCCAAAAAAATCAATATTCATTTTTCAATTATTTTTCAATAAAGTATGGGAGTGGAAATCAAAGGTAAACAAAATACAATTGAAAGATAAAATACAATTTTTCTCCCCCTTATGAAATACCAAATAAAATGATGCATAAGCTTGTATTAGGACACCAATTGAAACATAATCAATTGAGATAAGATAGTCATAAAAAATCAAGCTTAGCATACCCAAAATTGTGCTCAAAGATATATAGATATAGTAAGCACAAATAAGACATATATGTATGGAAAAATTGATACCAATCGAAATTGATACTATTTGAAGTGTAAGCATACATATATATAAACATATATATGAGTATACAAAAGAGTGTCAATATTGATACCAATTGAAACAATCCAATGATACCAATTGAAAACATAATATGATCAAGTGTATAACTCATATTACCTACCACCCATTCATGCACCAGATTAAATGGATTTTCAATAATAAGCATACAAGGATGGTCGCCCAACCAACCGCCCTTAAATGGGTAGGGTTTTCAAAAATAGGTTTGAAAATATAGTATGTTTGAAAAACTCTACCACAATGAAGAATACGAACTAGTTT
This sequence comes from Agave tequilana, assembly GCA_038442645.1. Taxonomy (NCBI): domain Eukaryota; kingdom Viridiplantae; phylum Streptophyta; class Magnoliopsida; order Asparagales; family Asparagaceae; genus Agave; species Agave tequilana. The sequence continues at coordinate 7,321 of JAVJIF010025459.1, read as the reverse complement.
TAAAAAAAATTTGAAAACTAGTACGAAATCCTTCAAGTAAGGAATAAAACAAAAATAAATTTCATGAAAAACATGTAGATCACATGATCATCAAACACTCAAAATCTATGTTAGCACAAATTGTACTCATGAAAACAAAGTCATGAGAAAACACTAAATAAGGTGAGTGTACAAGTGTTATGTAAAGTACATTATCATGAAACTAGGCAATCAAGCTCAATAAGAAATTCCTTAAAACATGAAAATCATCAAAACGAATTAATCTTCAAGGCATATGTATGTCTTGTACAAACTAAAGTATACATACATATCCAAAACATAACGAGTCAACAAAAGTATATGCATGAAGGCAAGTGGCTCAAGGATGTATATGTATATCTAATAGTTTAGACAAAATTGACATATACGTGAAGTAAAATAAAAACATGAAAATATGTACAAATGGGAATACAAGTCAAATGCATGAATCATCAAAACTAGACTATACTAGTACATCTAATGAGTACAAATGAGCGTTCAAGCACAAACATATAATGATCTATTTGTGGCTCACTACATGTACAAGTATATATCCTAGTTTTAATGAAAACTCACATTCAAACAAGTAATCAACACATGAAGCATCAAAATAAAAACTCATATGATCATTATGTATATGCACATGCATAGATTTAGGACATACACATTAGTTAAAACAAATGTGAGAACATAAAGATATAAATTCATATTAAACATGGGTGTCTCAAATAACTAAATATGTGTATCGCTTAATCTAATAATCATGACGTATAACATACTAATCATGAAACATCAAAACATGCAAAAATCAATGATATGAAAAGCATGTAAACAATAATGAGGAGTTAGAGATTGTTACCAAAACCTAAAAGGTAACTCTCCATGTCTCCAAAATAAGGTGGTCCTCCCACCAAACTTCCCTTGAAAGTGATGCACCAAATAGTTCTCCTTAAGCTCAGAACGCATCCACCACAAGGCACCATCACTCTCACGTCATGCGAGAGCCCACACCTACATCAAATACAATAGGGGTGGTCTTGGTACCCATACTCTTTTGGGTCCATGGGAGTTAGTTCCTTTTCTAACCCAAACAAATTTAGTTGCTAAATTTGAATCATGTATACGATCATAGCAAAACTTAGCAAGGTGGCCCTTACGTCCACAATGTGTACAAGTGTACACATGAGCATACATTGTGTGATGGGTGTGACCGTGAAGAGCATGTGTATGCTGTGAAAGGTGTGCATGTATAATAGGAACTTGTTTCTTTCGAAACATAGATTCTAACCGTGTATGGTTCATAGCACAATGGCTCAAAGCGGAGCCCAAACAATCCATATTCTTCTTTAACAAGTTTATATCATTTTCAATGTTAGAAGAAGAGTGCATGCAATAGGTGAGTTAGATGGTAAAGCTACACTAGCATGGCAACCATGTGAATCTATATCATTTTTCAAAGAAACATTTTTATTTAAACAATCTTTCAATTCTTGTGAAATCAAATTTATTTTATTTTTCAAAGAATTATTCTCTTTTAATACAAAATCAAATTTGAAGTTAAATCCTCATTTTTCTTCAAAATATACTCACAACCATTTTACTTTTCAAAATTGTTGTCATTAAGTGCAAGATCAAGTTGGGATTTAAGCGAGTTACTTTCACTTGAAATCTCATCCATTTCTTGCAAAACAATCTCAAGTCTAGAAGATAAAATTTTTTTTCTTTTTAAACCAAGACTTTCCTTTTTCAAAAGTTTGTATTTTGAAATCAAATTTTCATAATTTTTAGCAAGTTCATCATTCATGGCTTGTGCCTCTAAACACTCATTACAATAGAAACTAGTACTAGTATCTAGTTGAGTGTCTGAGTGTACTCAAGGGAGTCATTCCCTTGGAGCATGAAGCAACGTTCATCGGACTCGTCTCTTCTAGATCTCCTTATCTTATCGATAATCTTTGGTAGCTCAGGAGAAGTCAAAATGCTCCATACTGTAAAAGCGGACTCATAGTGAGAAAACACATGTAAATAATCTTTATGAAGAGATGCTCTAAGTGCCTTTAGAGCTATTGCATTAGCCTCTATATGCCTGCTATCACTAAGGTAGGATTCTTGGTAATGGCAAGGTAAACTTTATAACCTAGGGCTTTTAACTGACAACTCATCGTAACCTTCCATATGTCAAGTCTAGAGATATCAAACTTGGGAGGGCTATCCCTGAGTGGAAACTATATGTGTGCAAAAGCAAATGCAAATGTAGATTAGCTAACCAAGATTACACTCCTAGGTGGTTAAACCAAATATCAGGAGCGTAGGCTCTGATACCAATTGAAGGTACACCTAGAGGGGGGTGAATAGGTGTACGGCTAATCTAGTGAACTAAATGCGGAAATTAAAACTTAATTGCAACTACACTTAATGCAACCAACGAGTGTAGCCGAATTCCCGGTGAAGGGCTCTGGACTAACTCCTCTTGATTCCTATGAATAAGAGTTGAGGCGCTATATGAAGCTCTCGTGGTTAAGCACAAGTGAGGCACACACAAACAAGCCAAGCATATAATATGAATAAGCAATATGAAATGATGCAATGGCACAATTTAAAGAGAGAGAGTTAGAGTCAATGGATCAAACGCAAACAACGAGATTTGTTTCGAGGTTCGAGCACCCAGCTCTATGTCCCCGCCTTCACCCAGAAGGATTTCCAATCCACTAACTTGTCCACACAGGACTTCCACACAGGGAACCTGAAAAGCACACCTAGAGGGGGGGTGAATAGGTGTACTTGCTAATCTAAAAACTAAATGCGCTAAATACGGAAGCTAATGCAAATTTTGCAACACACTTAATACAACACACAAGTGTAGCCGAACCCCGTGAAGGGCTCTGGACTAACTCCTCTTGATTCCCCTTGAATGGGAAGGTGCTATGTGAAGCTCTTGTGGTTAAGTATAAGTGAGGCACACACACAATCAAGCCAAGCATATAAGGATGAGCAATATGAAAGATGCAAGGCAATACAAGCAATATATGATATGAATGAAGTATGATGCTTTGCACAAATGTAAAGAGAGAGAGAGTTGAGAGACAAGTGGATCAAACGCTAACAACAAGATATGTTTCGAGGTTCGAGCACCTAGCTCTACATCCCCGCCTACACCACCGTGTAGGATTTCCAATCCACTATCTCCTACCGAGGGAACCTCTACCGAAGAAGATTTGTTACAACACTAGGAGTACAAACTCCTCTCTCAAACACCGCCTCACAACCGAGGGTAGGCCCGTGGCCAATACAACAACAACACCTCTACCGAAGAGGGTTACAAATACCAACTCCACCTCTCACTAGAGGGAGCAAACCAACCAACTCAACCTCTACCAAAGAGGGAGCAAACCAATCACCCGATCAACCTCTACCAAAGAGGGATACAACAAGAGCAAGGGTGTTTACAACTAGGAGGCTCAACAACCTCAAACAATCTTTTTTCTTCTCTCTTTCCACAAAAATAAGATCCTAATAGAATAGGATAGAAGATAAGCTCAAGTGTGGAAGACTAAGTATTTGAAAACAAAACTCAAAGAAATAATCTTGGGAAAACTCTTGAAGATAATGGAAATGAAGAACAAACACAAATCTCCCAAAATACTCTTTTCTTTGATTTTTTCAAAAAACCTAAAAACAATAAGATTGGAAGTTTAAAGCCCAAAAACACTATTGAAAACTTGTTTAAAACACTTGTATATCAGAGAAATTTTGGCTCTTGAAATCTTGGATAAAACCATGAAGAGATGGGGTATTTATAGCCCCATCAGAAAACTAGCCGTTAGGCTGACCTGGCAGCCTGACAGGCTACCGTCGGCCGGCCGGCCGACCGCCAACGGTCAGAAATATGACGTTAGGCAAACCCGGTCGACCGCCCGGTCGACCCAAATATACAGAGAGCAGAGCTCTCTGGTCCGGTCGACCGCCCGGTCGACCGTCCCTGTGGCTGCCAAACATGCACAGGCTTGTGCACGTCGGTCGACCGCAAGGGTCGACCGGCCTATGGTTCGGTCGACCCATGCGGTCGGCCGAACTGGCCTGACAGACACAAAACTGGGACAGAAACACATGTTAAAAATATTTTTGAAAATCTTTTTAAGTCTTGTAAAAATACCCAAAAATAGTTTTATCATTTTGCATTGATATATAAACATGTGATAAAAAGTTTGCTCAAATATCAATCAATATGAACTATTTTTGTATCTTATCATTTTTACCAAAAACCAAAACTTGTATTTTTATCAAACTTGATTTTTCAATACATGAATAAGATAGTCAAAATAAGTTTGTATAGGAAGTGTAAGCATGTATGTATAACTAGATACATCTACTATACATATAAACCATGTAAACTTGTTTTGATCAATCTATTCATGAAAAAACACATCGGTTAAACTAAAAATCGAAAAACCAATGTCCAAACATAAAACTTGTGTGTGTTGTGCACTTGAGCATATCAACTATTCTAAGCTTTACAAATGGATCTAAAACACACTAAACACTAGGATACCTAAGTCTTCTTGACGATCTTCCATCTTCAAGTCGACTCGATCCCAAACGTGATCCACCGAGTGTAAAGGTATGATCTTGATGCTCGGGCACGGGAATCACCATGTGACGGCTTCCAAACTCCTATTTTGAAGCAATCACCAACTAATATCTTGATCAATGATCTGAAACTAAAATCACAAGATTATTAGTAAACATAACTACATGAGTTAATCATCATCAAAACTAGGGTGGAAGGCCTTTGGGCCAACAATCCCCTTTTTGATGATGACAAAACTCATGGAGTTATATATGCATGGATTAAAAGTTGAGCTTCAAAGAAGCTCCCCTTAACTCATGCATAAACAAATAAACAATAGGTATGCAATGAAAGCTCTTAAACATGAATGCATACATAGATATGCATAAACAATAAAAAGGTTCTAGATACAATGAAATGTTTAAAAACAAAACATGCTCTAGAAACCAATTAAAATTAAACTAAATTAAACTAATATATGCAAAACATAAACATGCATATATAAACCAAAATAATTCTCCCCCTTTTTGTCAATCATCACAAAGGGGTAAAAACCAAAACAAAACAAAATCTTCTCACCTTTTTAATATAAAGAAACAACCTTCGATGAGGGTAAAAACAAAACCAAATCAACAAATCTTTCTCCTTTTTGTTCGAAACAAAAAATCAATAAAAAGGTTGAAAACAAGAAAAACAATATTCTCCCCTTTTTGTCTAAAACAAAAACAAAGTCAATAGGGGTGACAATCAATTAAGGTACCATTGAAAATATGTCAAAGAAAAGCATCTTGATACCAATTGAAACGAAACCAAACAAAAAAATATTGATACCAATTTTAAGCAAAACACATGAAAATCTTGATACCAATTGAAATTAAACATAATAAATTTTGAATGTCTAAATAAAAATTTTGATACCAATTGTAAATAATTTTCATTTGAACATATGATACCAAATTTTAAATTTATTTTCTATCATAAAGTAAGGGAGTGGGAATCAAATACCAATTGAAAGACAAAATCAAATTTCTCCCCTTTTATAAAATACCAACTAAAACAATGCGTAGGCTTGATACCAATTTAAAAGTAATCAATTGAAACAAAATTGAAGCTCAAAATTAGCATAAACACAAACATATATATGTATGGAAAATAGATACCAATTGAAATTGATATTCTTGGAATTGAAATCATACATACATACAAACATATATGAGTATACAAGAAATGTCAAGATTGATACCAATTGAAAGAATTCAATGATACCAATTGAAATAACAATAATATCAAATGTATATCTCATATTACCTAGCCTCCCAATCATGGTTCAAGTTTTAAATGATTTTCATTTTAAAGCATACATGAACATGATCTCCCATCCATCCTCCCATAGAAGGTAGGGGTTTTCAAAAATAGATTTGAAAATAAGCTGTTTGAAAAACTCTACCATATGAAGAATACCGTAACTAGTTAAATGGAAAAACTTTTAAACTAGTACGAAATCCTTTAAGTAAGGAATAAACTAAAAATAATTTTCATAAAGCACATGTAAATCACATAGCACTTAAAAACACTCAATATTCAATAAAGTCCATACATGCTCATGAAAACATACTCATGAGAAAATATTTTAAAAATGGTGAGTGTACAAGTAATGTGTGACATGGCATTATGAAATTTTCAATTAAGCTCAAAATTCCTTGAAACAAGAAAACATGAAAATCATTAAAACTTATTTAATATTCAAGGTATATGTATGTCTTATACAAATTAAAGTATACATACATATCCAAACACAACGAGTCCACAAAGATATATGCATGAAGGCACGTGGCTCAAAAAGGATGTATATGTATAATAATAATTTGGATAAAATGGACATATACATGAAGTTAAACAAAAACACTTGAGAACATAAAAAGCTAAATTTTCATAAAACAAATTTTCATATCAAGGCATATGTATGTTTTGTCAAACATGAAGTGTACATACATATCCCTAAACACAATTTGAGTCCATAATAAGGATTTGCATGAAAAGCAAATGACTCAAGGGGTATACATGTATATTTTAAAGTTTGGCGAAATAAACATATACTGAAATGAAAAACTCATACACATAACACAAACTCAAGAATAGGAATACAAGTTTAAAATGCACGAATCATCAAACTAGACTATACTAGCACATCTAATGGGTTCAAATAAGCAATCAAGCCCAAACATATATAGATTTATTTGTGGCCCACTATATGCACAAGTAAAATCCTAATCTTAATGAAAACTAACATCTAAACATGTAATCAACACATGAAGCATAAAACCAAGATATAAATCAACATGATAAACAAAAACATGATTATTATGAATGTCCACATGTTATTAGAAATATGATATACGCAATAGCAACCATATAGTGAGAACACAAGAGAATTTATCCATATTAAACATGGGTGTCTCAAATAACTAAACATGTATATCACTAATCTAATAAGCATGGCATTTTCATAGTAATCAACAAACATCAAAACATGCTATGAAAGATAAACATGGAAAGCATGTAAACATAAGGAGTTAGAGATTCGATACCAAAACCAATGAGGGCACTGCTCTAGTTCTCCAAACCAAGGTGGTCTTCCCACCAAACTCCCCTTGAAAGTGATGCATCCATATGATTTCCATGAAGCTCGGAACGCATCCACTCCAAGGTACGGCAACTCTCACGTCATGTGAGAGC
>JAVJIF010025458.1:0-73753 GCA_038442645.1 Agave tequilana | reverse complement strand
TTGGGTCACGCGGACATTCCTCTGGAATGCAGGTGGACGTCATTCAGTTTGAAAAAGGGGACGCGGATTCCTGGATGCGGCTTTCTCATCTGCGTCTTGATGTAACTTCCCAGGCGTTAAATGCGGCCTGACTTAAAGATTTCATGAGATCTTTCAAGTCTTCACTGACGATTGGGAAAACGGGTCGTTCGTTGTTTCCAGAAGCAGTTGTCCACGCGTTGTTGGTTCCTCATTGGACTCAGGCGTTAATGCCTTTAATGCAAAACCGGCGCTGGCGGTTTGAGACCAGCGTCTGCGAGGCTTCCCGAAGCAAAGTTCCACGCGTCAGACTCCTATTGGACTTTGACGGTCGTGCGGTCATTAAGGCCGACGGGAACCATTAATGGCAGTTATCAGGGGCTGCCTATAAATAGGGCTCACCCTCTCCCCCTTTAACAAACCCAAACTTAGATGGTTTTTCTTTTGATTTGCTCTGAGAAATTCCGCCTTCTTCAGAGTTTCTAACAGGGGTCTGTCTCCATGGATGGAGGTGACTCTGTGGATGAAGATGACCCAGAGCTTTCATGCTTCTGTTTGGTCTCTTCAGGAGAAAGCATCTCTTTGATCATCTTTCATGCCCACGTTTTAATGCAGAGAGTTCAACTCTTGATAGAGGCCTCTGCGGGTATGCCGTCCCGACTTGCCATGATATTTTTAATCCACCCAGGCTTGCACCTTGGCATCTCTTAAAGAGATATCACCATCTGGATGAAGTCTTAGTTGGTGCATTCTTTTTTTGTAATTTGCGCCATCGACTTGAACTTCTCTGGACGCGAGTACAGAAGTCTTTGGCACTTGGCGCTGGCTTGCTCATGAAGCTCGCGTTTTAAGGCCACTGACTTGGATGAATTCCAACTCGGGTTGAAGGTTTCAGACCTGAATCTTGCAACTCCTGTTCATTCAACAGGGAGATGGCAATTTTTCGGCGTCTGAGTCTTTTCGCGCCTGGTGTGTTAGACGCAGATGCAGAAAATTGGACTGCGTTTGAACCTGCGTGTATCACAGTTTTAACTCGCGTCTGTTTCTGCCACCGCGGAAGTTTTGGCTCACTGCGTGGGTCATTCCCGCGTCTGTAGTCTTCGGCAATAACTGCGTCTGTCACTTAGTTTTCTCTGGAAGTGTACTAAGTTCCAGATGTTCTGATTCCTTTGTTTATTCCTTGCAGGTAGGCTTGATCGTCCTTTTTCTCGTTCGCTGGGCTCGTGGGAGAATATATCGGCCAGCGAACTTGTTCGATGTTCGTCCACAAGGGAAGAAATCATAGTCTCCGTCGTCCACAAGGGAAGAAATCACGATCCCTGACGGGGACTTAACCCTCGTCAAGATCTCTTTGAACGTGACGCACCCGTCATGCTTGCGGGCTGGTCACGGTCACAGTGGTATGGCGGCGAGGGGGTTACGGTGGATATAGTGGCAGATAGCATCCCCTTCCTCTCTCACCCAGAAGTGACATCGAGGACACTCCATGTTTGTTGGATGGCCTTCTGGCGAAAGAGATGCTCATGAATGAAGGGTTGCAGGGCTTTGCTGCCATCGGACCTCAAGAACACCATTGCTCTTAGCTTAGTCAGCTAGGGCTCTTTCGATGTTTACATCATGCATCGTGGTGTGGCCAGCTTCTATTGTCACCACAGTTTGGCGCTTTTCCAAACATCGTGCACTTGGAATCAGATGCGGCTTCAAGGAGTGAGTACGGCCTCTGAGAGAGAGAGGGACTTCTTTGTAGTCCTTAATTGTAACACTCAATCTTATTATATAAGAGAGCGTTTTGTATCACTTTCATATGCCTGGATATAAATAAAAGTGACATTTTTCTTTCTGTCTCATTCTATTGTCTTGAACTTTTGTCTTCAGTCAGACGCATAGAAGCAGAAGATCTTTGACTTCGTCAAAATTATGATGATAATCTTAATAAGTCAAATTTTGTAGGGAAAGATCCTATTTCAGGAACTTTCACAATACTGTCAGAGGTGTAATATTAACTTGACAGAGATGAAATAATATTTGGTGGACCTGTCAATCTATAAAGGAGAATGACAAGTGAAACTCGTACCCCCAGTGAAAATGGGCCTTTATCAAGGTTTAGGATTTACATGATTAAGCTCAGCTGGGGATTTGAAGGAAAACACTGTTAATGGTGTAGTATTAACCTAACAATGTGTTTAGGTAGACTTTTTATTCTGTTGAAGAGAATAACAAGTGAGACTAGACTCGCAGGGAATCTAGGAAAATCTTTACCGTTAGAGGTGTGATATTAACTTAACGGGTTGAAAGTTGTCTTGCCAGAAGTGTGATGTTAACTCGACAAGAATGTGAATCAGAGGTGTGATAATAACTTGACTCAGAAGCATTTCAGCTTTCGTTTGGGAAAACTGAGAGTGTCACTGACATAGGTGTGATGTTTAACTTGACAGTGAGGGTAATGCTAGAGGTGTAATGTGGAACTTAGCATTGGTCATCTCGGCTTGGATAAGGAAGTCGAGGAAAAGTCATGGCCATAGGTATTGTTGAACTTAGCAATGACTTAGATGCTAGAGGTGTAATGTTAACTTAGCATCATTCGTTTCAGCTTCAACACGGAAGTCTGAAGGAAAGTGACTGTCAGAGGTGTGGTATTAAACTTGGAAGAACTTGATGTACTGTTTAGAAATATAATGTTAACTTAACAGTAATTGTCAGAGGTGTGATATTAACTTGACAGAAACTTGATTTGCGATATGAGCAATTTGAGGACCTGTCGTTCTGTTGATAAGAATGGACAGGTGGAGTTTGAAGTGCCAGAGGTATAGTGTTAACTTGGCAACAACTGTATTTTGTAGACCTACCATTCTGTGGATGAGAATTGGTAGGGATTTTGGAGGGGAGAGTGGAGTTGAGTCCACTTAAGATTTTTAGCAAACCCTCAGCTATCAACGGGTTTGATATGCCTTTACCAACTACCGTTTGAGTTGGGCTAGCCATGCTATTTCCCTCAGCATGATGAGTTGTCGAAGACTTATGTTGGGCTTAGAAACCAACATCTTCCTCTATCCCTAGCCGTCGGAGGCATTGGATATTAATGAAGAAACTCTTCTTGTTTGATCAGAGGTGTAATTTTGAACTTGATCAGCGGAAGAATACCATTTAAGGATAGTATTTCTTCAAGAACCTGCCATTGATAGGCATCATGAGTGTATCGCCATTCGAGGTTAGAGGCGATATGATCCATTCGAGTAGACTGACTCTACCACAAACGGTCCTTCCCATTTGGGTTAGAATTTTCCTTTTGTCTTGTGCGTCATCACCATGGGTCTTCTGACGGCTAAGACAAGATCGCCTTTCTTGAAAGTTCGCACTTTAACTTTTTTGTTGAAGGCTTTGGTAATTCGAGCTTGGTAAAGCTCGATTTGTTGTTGGGCCTGCAAACGCTTATCGTCTAAGGCCTCTAATTCTTGGAGTCGCTGTCGATGCTTCTCCTCTGTTGTCATCTCCGCTGTCAAGGTGACGCGTAGAGATGGAATTTGGATTTTCAGTGGAAGCACGGCTTCACGCCCATATACCAAAGAAAATGGCGTGGCTTTAGTTGGGGTTCGCACAGTTGTGCGATAGGCCCATAAGCATTCACCTAGCTTATCGTCCCAGTCTCGTTGACTTTTCGAGACGAACTTCTTGAGAAGCTTGCCAATAGTCTTGTTGAAAGCTTCTGCGAGGCCGTTAGCGGCAGGATAGTATGCCGTCGAGGACACACTCTGGATTCTGAACTTAGCGCAAAATCTCTGGAACGCCTGGCTGATGAACTGGGGTCCATTGTCATGGATAATTCACCGAGGTACACCGAAACGGTAAATAACATGATGTTTCACGAACTTGATCACGTTAGACGATTTTACCTCCTTCAGAGGAATAGCTTTGGCCCATTTAGAGAAATAATCGGTTATTGCCAAAATAAACCGATGTCCTTTGATGATGGTGGGCTGATAGGACCAACATCCATCCCCCACATTTCAAATGGCCAGGTAGAGGTCGTGGAGTGGAGGTACCCTGGTGCTTGATGGATGAAATCGCCGTGCACTTGGCAGGCGTGACATCTTTTGGCATAAGTGATGGCATCGGCAATCATCTTGGGCCAGTAGTAACCCAATCTTTAGAGTCGATGTGCCAGTTTTGGGCCAGGTTGATGGGCTCCACACATACCATCGTGGGCTTCTTTCAATACCTCTTGGGCCTCCTTTGGTGAGAGGCACCGGAGCAAGACCCCGTCATGCGATCGACGATATAATGTTCGTGCAATCGCATTGTAGTAAAATTTAGGGGCTTTCCTTCGAATGGCAGCCGCTTCCTTGGCGTCCTCAGGCAGGATGCCATACAAGACATAGTCGATATAGGGGAATCGCCAGTCTTTAAGCTCTGGCCCGGTTGACAATTCCAGCGCTTCTTTGCCTTGATACTCTCCCTTGACTCCTGATAGTCTTCGAGGGCAGTTCTCGGGCAATACAGGTCGTGGCTGTAGACGAATACCTTCTCCATTGCTCCAGCTGGAAGAGCTAAGGAGGCCGCGAGGGACGCCAGTGCATCTGCATGCGCATTTTGCCTGCGCGGTACATGGTCAATGTAGAAGTTTGTGAACCTCTCGGCCATGTGGATAGTTGCGTTGTAGTAGTGTACTAGGTCTTCATGTCTGACTTCGTAACCCCGCGAACTTGGCTAACAATGAGTTTGGAGTCACCGTATGCCTCGAGATTTTTAACGCCAATCTCATCGGCGAGCTGCATCCCAATCAAAAGAGCGTTGTATTCTGCTACATTGTTGGAGCAAGGGTCAGTTAGCGAGACAGCTCGAGGAATCACATAGTTTGTGGCGAGAAGAGTACTACTCCTACTCCCGCTACAATGTGTCCTTTTGGCTTGTTATGGATGCACCGTCAAAGAAGAGTTGCCATACTTAACTTTCGAATGATGTCTGAGTTAGGTAGGCTTCAGCGACCTCATCTGGGAGATCGTCGTAAAGTTTGGTTGCCCTCGGATCTGGATGCTCAGCCAGAAAATCCGCCACCGCTTGTCCTTTAATGGCCTTCTGTGGTAGAAAGTGCATTTCATATTGAGATAACAATATGGCCCATTTTGCCAGTCGGCCATTTAGCGATGAAGGTTTTGTCATGAGTAACCTCAAGGGGTTGACTTTTGATATGACATTTATGGTTTGGCCCGCCAGGTAGTGTCGCATTTCTGAATGGCGAACACCAGTGCCAAACATTCCTTCTCGATTGGGTTGTACCGATGTTCGGCTCCGATCATTGTTCTACTCAGATAGTAGATCACTTGCTCTCGTCCTTGATCATCGTGCTGAGCTAGTAGAGCTCCCAAAGAATGATCCATTGCCCGGACGTATACCAGGAAAGGTTTTTCCGGATATCGGAGCTGCAAGGACTGGTGGTTGGTGAGGTATTGCTTGATTTCCTCAAATGCTTGTTGACAAGAGTCGTCCCAATGAACGAGACACCCTTCTTCATTAGCTTAGTGAAGGGTTGGCATCTTCCGGAGAGGTTTGAGATGAACCTACGGATGTACGCCAATCGTCCTTACAATCCCCTGAGTTCCTTGAGATTTCTCGGAGGTTGCATCTCCGGATAGCGCGAACCTTTTTTCGGATCCAGATGAATTCCGTGGAGGTTACAACAAATAGGAATTTGCCACTGGCCACCCCCAGGAAGGACTTGGTAGGATTCATCTTCAACTGATGAGCTCGCATGATGTCAAAAACCATCTTCAGGTCAGCTATATGATCATCTTTAGTGCGGCTTTTTACCGCGATGTCATCAACATAACATTCCACCGTTTTGCGTATTTGCTGATGGAAAATGGCATTCATGGCCCTTTGATATGTTGCCCCTGCGTTCTTCAGTCCGAAGGGCATGACGGTGTAGCAATATACCCCTAGAGGTGTCCTAATGGAGGTATGCTTTTCGTCATCAGGATACATTTTAATTTGATTGTATTCTGAGAATCCATCCATGAAGGACATTCGTTCGAATCCACAAGTATTGTCAATCATGACATCTATGATTGGCAGTGGGAATTCGTCTTTGGGGCAAGCCTCGTTTAGATCACGGAAGTCGATGCAGATCCGGATCTTTCCGTTCTTCTTGGCAACTGGGACAATGTTGGCTACCTAGTTGGGATGTTGTTCTTCCCTGATGAAGCCAGAATCAATAAGTTTTCTGACTTCTGATTGAATTGCCTCCATTATCTCTGGACGGAACCGTCGCTGCTGTTGTTTGACAGGTTTTGCGCCCGGATTGATGTTGAGGCGGTGCATAGCCACTTGAGGATCAAGTCCAGGCATGTCCTCGTAATTTCAGGCGAAGACGTCTATATACTCTTGTACAAGAGATATTAGATCCTTCTTCTCCGAAGGTGACAGGCCGTCACTTATGAAGATGGGCTTAGGATTGGCCTCATCTCCTAGATTGACTTGAACAACCTTGTCTTCTGTGGGTGGCTCGCGCTGTTCAAAGCGGGTATCCCAAAGAGTATTTAAATGTTTGATCTAAGGATCTGTATCAGACTGGATCATTTCTTCATCTCCGTCTTCCAGGTGGCTTGTTGAAACCATGTTCACTGAAAGTTCTCTGAAGATGTTGCCGACACTGACATCTGACTCCCACGATGACGTGCCTGAAGAGTAATTATGACCTGATGGCCCTCCAGAATTAGAGGCTGATGGGATCGGAGTCGATACATAGCCCAACCCCGGCGCGTCGATGATAATAATCGGGGGCTTTCCTTTCGGCACAAAGGATCGAAGTAGCGTTCTCCTTCCTTTGCCGAAGTTCAACCAGGGTCTGTTGGTTAGATCGTATCCCATGCACTTCATCATTTTGAGCGCTTTTGGTTCATAATGACCGAACTGAGGGGATTCCAGCTCACCTTCCGATTCTTCGCGGGGCGTTGGTTCAGACGAGATTCGCCCAAAAAGAATTGGTTTTTGGCCTTTCCGTCTGGCTGGAACCATAAATATAGATTCTTGCGCATTACCATTATCTTGGTATGTCCCGAAGGATGATTTTACTGGTACATGCCAACGATGTCAAAGCATCCATTGCTGACAGAGGTCATCATCTACATCAGTGCTAGTATCTGACGGTATTGAATCAGAAGCAAACACAGACAAATACGTTAAATCTAATTCTTCATAAATGTACCAACGCCTACATCGTCGGTGGTATATCAACATCGAGCTTATCAATGCTCTTTACAGGTGGATCTAGCTTCCACACACACTCATCTTCCTCCAGCTCAGTATGGCTTCATTGCCAGAGTCTGGTTCTTCCGGTGCGGGACTTCATCCGTCTCCCCGGGATCTGGACAGTAAGGAGTCTGTGAATAATTCTCGACCCCTTTGAATGGTGCCTTTCGGCAATCAACGTCTGCACCTTTCCATTCTCGTCAATGTATTTCATGACTTGATGGAGAGTAGAGGGAATGATGGAGTTGCGGTGAATCCACGGCCGTCCCAGCAATAGGTTGTAGGAAGTGTCGGCATCAATGATGTAGCATGTCACTTCCGACTTTAAACTTCCAATCTGGCATTTGAGCTTAATCTTCCCCATCGGACGGGTCCTGTTGGCATTGAACCCGTAGATAGTTGTCTGGGTAGGGCTCAAACGATGAGTAGGAATGCCCAGATGTTGCATGACCCGGCGAGGCTAATGCTCAACACAGACCCTGGATCTACCTGAATTGCGGTTCACTTCAGATGATCCAATATACCCTGTGAAGTACAGGGGTCGATCATGCTTCCCTTTAACCTGCATATCCTCTGCGTGAAGGTGATGCAGGGGGCATTCTGGGAGGTGTGGAGACAATTCTCTACATCTTCCTCCTTCGGCACCTGGGTCATGAAGATCTAGCATTTGCCAGAGCCTCTTGTAGAGCTTCTTGGTTGACTTTGACAGCCTAAGAAGTCATACAAGGTAATGCGTGCGGGATGTTGGCTAGTTGAGCCAGGACATCAAAGCGGTAAGGCGCCGTAGATCCTTCCCGCGATGCCCTTTTGAAGGGCTCGAGAAAATCGAGTCTCCTTCTGTTTCTCCACTGGTTGTTTTGTGGAGAGCTTGGTTGGCTCTGCAGCGGTTGTGGAGGGGTTGCCGCCGTTTCGCCATACTGCTTCAAGTAGGGCTGTACTGAGCGGGTTTCGCCACTAGCCGACGGGTTCTGCGGCCAGAATTATTGTCTCCTCTTCGAGTCAGTTAGCGAAGGAATATCGGTATCCGTTTCTCGAGAAGAGGCACACACCACATTGGAGGATGACGCCTTTGCCTTGCCTTTGGACCTCTTATTAGTTACAGTAGTCCATTGCTGGGCGTCAACAAGGTCAGGGTGGACCCACATGATTTCCCCTAGAGGTGTAGGGACGGGTACTAGGCCCTTCTCTTGTTGCTGGTGAGGATCCGTGTTGACCATCATAGCTCTCCTTTTGGAACAGGGACCACCCCCGAAGGCGTTGGGGGTTGTCTTCCGAAATGGAGAACTGACGTCATGTTAGCCGTCACCTTCTTCTGCCTCTGGTCGGAGTTTTAATACCTCCGCGTCAATCAGGGCCTGAAGGATATCCTTGAAGACGTAGCAGCTTTGGTGGGGTGTCCCAACATTCTGTGGTTATAAGCAGTAATTGGGATTATCGGTTTACCGACTTCTCCAGGGCGCCTGGCTCAGGGAGCTTCAGTCTATTGCTCTTGTGAGTAGTTTAAGAGCGAATCGACATGTTCCTCCTTGAAAGAATACTGCTTGTTGGCGCGTGGCTGGCCGAAGAGCCACTCGCCTTGACCGGTTGAGGTTTGGCGGGAGATTGGTCTGTTGCCAAATTATCCTTCCGCTTTGTCTGGAGGGATGTGTCTGGCGCACGCCTGGTTAACCTCTCTGGCCGTGGCTTCCCTTCTTCTGCCCTGACGCGGGCGACAATCTCCTCAGCCTGTCACTTGTTGGACAGCTGCTTCCAGGATGCGGCTTTCAGCAACTCTTATTTGAGTAAGGAGTGAGGTTTGGAGATTGTGGCGGCATGTTTCCACCAGGGTGACCTGGGTCATGCCGCTCGGACATCAGAGTGCCACATTCCAAAATCTTTCCACGAAAGATTTGATGGACTCTCCCTTTCGCTGTTTGGTAGCCAAGAGGGTGGGCATCGTGACTTCCGAGTCGTCTTCGAAGAAGCGCGTTAGAAATAGCTTCTCCAAATCGCCCCAGTTCTTGATGGAGCCTTCTGGGAGTTTCATAAACCATTCAAAGGCGAGCCCTTTCAGGGTGCCAATGAACAGTCGTGCCAAGATGGTATCGTTGTCTACTACATTCCTGTTTGGGATTAAAGTAGTAGATGTGTTGGTTGGGTGACCCTTTCCCATCGAATGCTTGAAGGGTTGGAGCCTTGAACTTGGACGGGTATGGAAACCAAGTCCCATTCAGCAGGATAGGGCCGGACCACTCCAGCTTCTTGGAGGCCTTTACGGTTGGTAAGGGCCTCGAGGTGTTGCTCCAATTGACTCATTCTTTTAGCATGAGCCTTCCCTGGTCTTGGTCGCCCTTTACTTGCGACGAGGATTTGGACGAACTAGAAGTAGATCGCGGCCTCTCCTCAGAAGGTTCGGAAGATGAGCTTTCTCCCTTTTCCTTTGCCCTTCGTCTTTTAGGAGGAGATTTCCCCCTGTCCTCGAGCAACTGTGCAAGCATCTGCTTGAGGGAGTCGATAGATTCCTGCTGAGAAAGAATCATATCCATTTGTGCCTTCTGGATTTGCTCTAAACGTCTAGTCGTTTCCTCAGGAGTGCCTATCATGTAGGCGGAGGCCTCCTTCTCAACGGAAGAGTTTGAAGCCCGTGATTCCGCCACGGCGGAGTGAGAATCATTCACTTTAATGCCATGGGCTAAGGCATTATAATCGATCGGGGGAATGGCCCCAGTCCGGGTGCGAGTGTGTTGATACACCCTTCCGGTTCAGAGTCAGACTCATCGAGCTGACTGCAGGTTGTTTTCTCTTACTCCTGCTTGTCATATTCGCAGTGAGCTCCAGGTACTCAATGTCAGAGAAGGTCTCCTTCTGTAGGAGCGCCTTCTTTGGCTGACGGGGGAATCAGGGTCAGCTGTCTAACTAAAGACTGCTGGTGCACACCTGAACCACAACGGCACTCGGAGAGCATAGAGATGAGCCGTTGGCAGCAACATGATGAAGTGACCTGATTGGCACTTCTTTTCTTCGTCAAGTAATCCCTCAGATCCACGGGAGGGGGATCGAAGAGATTAACCTCGCAACGTCGAAGACGGGAGGCATCCATGTGCTGTACAGCCTGGGCGCGATTTTCAGGGACGCGATTTTCGCGCCACGGCTGTAAGACGCGCGTCTGGCGTCTCTGTTGGACGAGACGCGATTGCCGCGCTGCCGCTCGGTGCGTCGGGGCAGAGACGTTTGAGAGAGGATGGGCTGCTGGGCCCCACGCCTATGGGCGCGTGTCTCTCGCGCTTGATGAGGCGCAGAGGCTTCACCTTGGCGTTTGGTGAGTTGGTCTTCAGAGGACCTAGCTTGAGGAGTCTCGCGTTTGGGCCGCCAAACGCGGACTTCACGTGCTGGACGTAGCGCGGGCAAGGCGCCAGATTGTACGTCGCGTCCAACCTCAGTCGGACAACCAGAGGTTCCAACTTGTAGCTGACGCGCACGTCTCCTCTGTCGACGCTCAGCGTTTCGGTTGCGTCGTGGAGGTGGAGAGTGACCAACGACGACCTGATGCTGGACACCAGGGATTTTGACCACGCGGGTCTCTTGAGAGACGCTGACGCGTGTGTTTCGTACTGCGCGGTTGATCGCAGCGGCAGTTGTGCCTGAGATCACGCGGGCCTTCTGAGAGGCGTTGGCGCGTGTATCTTGCTTGGCACAATTGGCAGCAGCAGCGCCCGAGAGAGCTTCAGATCGGGCTTCGGGGGCATTCCCCGTCGAGACCCTGCGGCAGACGCGGGTCCTGGGGCTCTTGGAGCCGGAAGAGAGAAACTCTTCGTACTTTGCCTGGTCGAACTCGACAACGAGCGATTCGACCATCTTTCCCTTACGAAGGACGTCATCTTGCGCCACGATTTGCTCATCAGTGACAAATGTAGTCCCCAGCGAGTAGTCGCCATCTCTTGTTTGGTACGGAGTAGAAGAATTCGAAGTAAAGTTTCATTGAATCAGTTGAAAGATTACAACGGACTACTGCTCCGACTACAAGGGAGGGAAGATGTTGAGTCTTGAATCTCCCCTTTGTTTAGTGCTGGGTTCTTCAAGTGGCGGTGGAGAGTGAATCTTGTTCTCCGTTGACCGGATGACCGTCGGGATCGTCAGGGATCTTCTCTTTGGCTGGTAGAAGGAGTAACTCAGCTCTGTCTACCAAAACTCTCAAAGAGAAGGTAGGCAAAGGACAACTTGAGCGCAGCAAGTTCTTTGAAGGGCTTTACTCTCTTTCTTTTCTCTCAGAGCTCTTTTCTCCTCCTCCGAAAATCCGACCTTCTTTTTCTCCTCCGAAAAATCGACCCTTCTTCATAGCGACGGGGCTATTTATAGAGGCTCCAGGGGTGAACGTGCCCCCTAAAAGTGCTCCACAATGAGGGGCTGACCTCCCCGCTATGTGGGCGGCAACTGGCCCCATAACCAGGGCGGTTATAACCGAGGCGCGGGTTTCAACCTACGCGCCTTGATACTGTGACGCGGGTGTCGAGCCCACGCGCCTTGATGTTGAGACGCGGGTGTCGAGCCCACGCGCCTTGATGCTGAGACGCGGGTGTCGAGCCCACGCGCCTTGATGTTGAGACGCGGGTGTCGAGCCCACGCGCCTTGAACTTGAGACGCGGGTGTCGAGCCTACGCGCCTTGATACTGTGACGCGGGCTTTGGGCCCTCGCGCCTTGATGCTGAGGTTCTGCTTTTTAATGGCTTGTCTTTTAGTGATTTTTTTGACAGCCTACACTAGTTTAGCTTAGGTTTTTCTTTTTCTTTTCAAACATAATTTTATGGTTTCTTTTTAGCTTAGTTTAGAGAGAGTTTCATGAGAAAAGGAGAAGAAAAACTGTATTTAGAGTGACACTGAATGAAATCTTCTTCAGAGAGAGTTGTATTAAGAGTGATACTCAACGTAATTTTCTTCCTTTCTTCATTGTTATCAATCTAGTAGATCGATGTTTTTATGTTATTCTTTCTCTTATTTTGTTTCACTTTACTCCAAAATAAACCTTCTCAACAATCCAAGGTACGATAATCCATGTAAGTTTTCTTATTTTTCTTTTTTTATTTCTTAGTCTAGAAACGCACTTCTTTATTCTTTCTCTTTTCATTTTCTTAACTTAATTTTCTTTTTTTACAACAATATCACCACCACCTTCTTCTTCTAACTAAACTCTTAACATTTTTTTTTGAAACAGAGCATTTTAGTAACTTAAAAATACTTATTAAAAGCTTCTATCACAGTCCCTCCTTGTGGATCACCACTCGAATAGCCGCTTGCTATAGCGGTAGTATTGAGCAACCTAGCGCATTTTTTAAACTTCTATTATCTCTGCAGGTTCAGACTCGATCAAATTTTGGCGTCATTGCCAGAGAGGGACGGGAAGTAATCTTTTAATTTACTTAATTGGTTAACTTTTTTTCTCTTCTCTGTTTGTTTATGCAGGGGCAAGTTACAGGAATTTAGAAGCTGTAGAACATACATAGTAACTTTGTAACTCTATCCAAGAAGGCAGAGCACCTGAGTCCACAAATCTATCACGCAAACAAGACAAAGCTGCATTTCACAGCGTTTGTGGTGAACTACTCACCTGTCTTTTTTGAAGGTGCTTGTATTGCAAAATTCAACTTTTTGCAGTTATGTGTTTCTCTGTTTAACCTACTTTGTATACTTTTCGAACCTCAACAGTAATTGATTGGTTGTTAATTGCTAAAAAATGATTAGACTTGCATTTAGGCATCTGTTTAATTTATTTACATTTACATTACTGTTGAAGAGTGTTGGAGCTAAGATATATGTGCATTGCATGTATTATAGGAAGCACGCTTGTATGATTTATTACTTGAGTGTTTTTTAGCTATATACATGGAATTTAGGGCATAAACTGATAATCAAGCTTTAGCCCAAAAATCATATCCTTACTCACTACCCTATCCTAACTAAAACTAAGTAGATGTTGGCCCTAAGGACATTTCAAATTTAATAAGTGATTGACTTAACGAGGAAGTTGTTAGAGTTGACCCTGGTCAAATTAGTATCAAAGGTTGAGAATTGTAAGGTGAAACCTCAAAGAATAGTGATTTGGCATAATTAGGCTCATTACTCAGGCATGGATACCTCCCACTGAGCTGACCTAGCTGATTAACTTGTGCTCCGATTGCTGTAATATATTTCTCGTGGACAATCAATCAGTTAGGAGTCATTTTGTATTACCCTAACTTAGACTAGATTTTTCTTTTTTTTGTTTATTTATTGTTGTTTTTCTTTTTGACATTTCGTGTGTGATATGAATTATAATTATAATTTTTTCAATGCATATAGTGATCCATACTTCACCCGACTTCTTTTGACTCGGATATCACCAACCCGGTATTTAATAACTTTAACAAACTAAATACGCCAGATTGGTTTTATCTGAATCAACATATACCTCAGTCTCAATATTATGAACAAGACTGGAATAATCATCATCTCCCCTCTTCACTGAGTCAGTGGGGATACAACTCCCCTGAGTCATATGGTCAACTATCTTACCAACAACTAGCTTCATATACTCCTTATCAAGATCAACTTATAGAAGAAAATTTTGAATTAGAAAAGAGTCTAGAAGCCTTTCTTGAGTCCGGACGACAATTTCAAATCATGACAGACACAAATACTCGCACAAAATGTTCAAGTCCAAGATCTTTACTTTATTTTGTAAGTCCCATCACAGTAAGAAGAAGAACTGATTGACTTGGATAATAGTATAGGAACCATGATTTAGTGCCAAAATGATTTTAACCAATCCATCAATAAGGTCAAAGTAGAAATGAGTCAATTGTTCAACCCAATGATCGATAGGAATGAGAAAACTCTAGCTAACACATTTTCGACCATTCTGATTTTCCTAAACATATTGATGAAGAATCATGGTATCTTGGATATTTTAACCAAAATTCAATTTCACCACAATAACTTGAACTTGACCAATCCCAAACTTTTGACAAATTAGCAAGTTTTCACTTTAAAAAAATTAAACTTAACTGTGAATGTGAGCCCGACCCCCAACTTTGTGATTCAGTTCCAATTTTTGAATTTATGTTAACTCCGATATCCTTATCCAATTTGGACCTAATTCCCAAGCCGACATTGATTCCTACACCAATAGATATTGAAATTGGACCAGCTATTTTGGATACACAAATTCCATTGATAGATCATGAGTGTGAACGTTAATTCTTTTATTTGGAACAAACTTTTGAACTAAATCGACTCTTGAACCTAAACTTGATTTAAGTCATATTTCGAGTCAGTATTGGTTCCCGAACTTTTCATTCTTAAGCTCAAGTTAACCTGCAATCAAGCACCGTCTATTGTTGGATCAAGGTATACCATTATGATTCTGAGATGATATTTCAAGATTGACATATAATTGGTATGATTTAATAATAGGATCGCACATGATCCTATTCAGTCTAGGGATTGTACAAATATAAATAGGAAAGAGGTCATCAAAGGTGATTTCTTTAAAACTCCATATTATTTAGATTGGGCAGCAATGACTGGCCCAATTCGACCATCACCGGAGCCACCACCTTGAGATAACAATTTTCTTCCCTTTCATCTTTTTCATGCATATTGCATTCATTCACACATTGAGGACAATGCATGAGATAGGTGTGGTGGAGGGTTCTAACATAAGTTTCTTTTTTGTATATTCTTTCTTTATGTATATATATTAAAAAAATCTTTTTCTTTTAAAGGTTTTTTTGAAAAGAGAAACAATATTTTGACCTATTTTTGTAAGAAATTAAGTTAATTTTAAGGAATAGGAGAGTCATAATTTGAATTTCTTATACTTAATCAAAATAAGATTATTTATTTGATTTCTAAGGTTAGGAAGAAAATTGAAAAAGTAATTTATCTGATTTTTATCTTGATGAAATATGCATACTTTATTTACTTACACACTTAGGGTTCAAAAATAAAGATTCTTATGTTTTATAAAAAAGAATGAAAAAAGAAATATATATATATTTAAAATCCTATGATAAGCTAGGTACTTGTGCCTCATAAAACATAAATAATCACGCCTAAAAGTGATCCATATAATCAATAAAAAAAATCCTTAGTTTTGTGATCGTGTTTGTTCGAGTCCTTAAGTCTTTGTGGTGTTTTCTCACCAGTAATCTAAGACCGTCCGGTTTGAGAGTCACCGACCTAAGGCTCGTTATATGAGAAAATTAGAAAGCCTAATAGAACTAAGGGGTATTACCATCATAATATGAAAAAAATAAGGCATGAGAGTTAGACTTGAAGAATACTAAGTAAAATATTCACGGTCGCAAATGTGTATATGACAGGGTAAAATAGTAGATTAGATGAGAAATACATTTTAATCCTTACATTGATTGATGACAAGTTTTTGAATAGAGACTGAGTTTAAGAATGAATAGTTTAGTATTCATATGACTTATAGATTACTTGATTTTTTTGCAAAATTCTTCAAATATTCTCTCTCAAAATGCTTTTTCAAAAATACTAACACTTTATTTTTCTTTTCTTTATGGATTTTGTGGATGTAATTCACTAAAAACTCTCACGAGATAAAAATCGTCCTCTAGAGGTAACCTAGAGTTTTAATGGCTTGTTGCACATGCTGAGTGCAACTGTGATTCCTACAAAAGTGAGTTAGATTAGGTTAACTTTGCTTTACTTTTTATTTATTTTGTTCGAGGATGAGCAAAAGATAGGCGTTGGGTATGATTGGACACACATATTGCTTAATTATTATTATATTCCTACATCTATTTTGTAATAAGTCATTCAATTAACTGTCTTAATGTCTAAATTATGTAGGATATGGTGAGAGAGAAGATAATCAGAAATTTAGGCCAACCAAATCAGATTTTTGAGAGGATTTAATCACAATAGAAGATTAGAATGTACCAAGAGGATAATCCCGGATCTGGATCCGTTACATCAAATTTTTTAGGATCCATTTGATTAGTTGAAGAATCAATGAAGATAACGTCAAATTCAGATCCCAAACTGAAAAAACAACTGGAGATAAAAATGAATCGGAATCAACGAACACGGAACCCCAGGATCTGGCCCTGTAGCCAAATCATGGCCACGAAAATGCAGCAAAAATCGTGTTTTTATGGCATTGTTGTGCCTGTCTCCCCTATCTTCATACGCTCCTACCCTCTCCATTTCTCCTATAAATAACTGCATTTCTGAAGGCAAAAGGGTACCACTCTGGCAGAGACCTAGATTTAGTTTTTATTTCTAGTTTAGCTTAGGTTTTTCTTTTTCTTTTCAAATATAATTTTATGATTTCTTTATAGCTTAGTTTAGAGAGAGTTTATGAGAGAAGGAGAAGAAGAACTGTATTTAGAGTGACACTGAATGTAATTTTCTTCAGAGGGAGTTGTATTGAGAGTGACAGTGAATATAATTTTTTTCTTCATTATTACTCAATCTAGTAGATCGCTGTTTTTATGTTATTCATTCTCTTGTTTTGCTTCAATTTACACTGAGGTAAACCTTCACAATGATCCAAGGTACGATAATCCACAGAAGATGTAAGTAAGTTTTCTTATTTTCCTTTCTTTATTTTATAGTCTAGAAACACACTTCTTCATTCTTTTTCTTTTCATTTTCTTAACTTAGTTTTCCCTTTTTACAACAACATCACCACCTTCCTCTTCTATCATCTTCTTCTAACTAAACTCTTAACATTTTTCTTTTTTTTTTAAAACAAAGAAGAAAATGTTTTAACCAGTATTAGTAACCTTAAAAGACTTACTAAAATCTTCTATTACAGTCCCTCCTTGCGGATCGCATAGCCACTTGCTAAACTTCTATTTTTCTATGCAGGTTCAGACTCAACCATCACCTCCTTAATATGAAAGCCTATTCTCAGTCATCATAATGTCAGAATTCGAAAAGACGCCAGTCACAGATTTCGGACCAGTCCTATCAATTGATATGCCAAATGTCAACAACGGTGCAATCCTCAGGCAAATCAAGGAGATCTGCATTTATAATTCAAAACTCGCTTTGCTCAGACATTCAAAAGAATTCAAGACATCCTACCAACTCCGCTCTTCTGCTTTCCTTCCGTAAACTCTGACAAGCAAAAGAGCGAGTGGCATCTGTAGTGGTAAAAAATTAATCACCATTAAGATGTTGACACATGCCCAAATGACCAGTCAAGACGTCCGCATTTTCCAACTCACCCAGCCAGGCCCATCACACCAGATCCCTCTAGAGCCCTCTCCTATCCCAGAGAGACACATCTGAGATCACTTGTAGTCTAAGATCGCTCGCGTCATCTCGAAGACTCTAGCAATAGCCACCGAGTTGTCCACTTGCAGCTACGCCTCTCCACCTCTCCTAAGTTAAAGACGTGTAACACCCCTGCATTAAAGACAGGCGATTACAGAAGGAAGAAAGTTTTCCTGCATAAGATCCTAATAGACTAGCCCCTAATCACTCCAATTACAACCACTCTGCACGTATAGATCGTGCAGTTACAACTACTCTCCAGTTACCAGCAGCAGTACATATAGACCTTCTTCTCCAACAAGAAGGGAGAAACCAAAAAAAAAAAGATCAGACCCTAGTCCAGGACTTCTCCAATTCCTCCATTATCCATTCTCACTCAGAGACATCTCATACCTAATCCCTGTAAATCTGTAAATTGAGATTATAGTGGATTTTCTCTTCTCTCTGTGATTTTTTTCGCATTAGGTTTCCACATATTGTTCTCTACGCTGTTATTATTATTATGCACTTGCACTCATAAAGTCCCTCTTCCCTCGTTTGTGGTGTGGATCGACTATCCGATCGCCTATGGCGAAAAATCTCCACTACAATCACCGTCGTTCTTCATCTTCTGCATGCTCTTTTCTTTCCCTTTCTCAGCCACGATCTCTCTCTCTCGCTTGTCTTCTTTCTGTTTCTTATTTATTTCTTTCTTTATTTTAAACCTCAAGTGATGAGGATGATTAAATCAGGAACGCGGGTCCCTGCATCGCTCAAGCTTTTCTTTTTAAATTAAACTCTCAACAATTTGATATTTGCATGAAAAACAAAATTAAATCAATAAAGATATTTTATGTTAGAACTTTACTCTTTGACCTCTTTCTTTTAATAAATTACACTTCAACCCCTAATATTTGCAATATTGTTTTTTGTTCTTGTTGTTACAATCTACCCTCCTTAAAAGAAGTTTCGTCCTTGAATCTAAATGTATCTTAATTCCCAAAAAAAAAAAAAAAGGCAATCTCTGTGTCAACTCAAGAAAACTAACACCTAATTTAAAATTGAATCGACTACATAAATCTAAGAAGTATCAAAGAAAATCAGCCAACCTTGACAATACAAGAAAGGGATGACAATTGTGTGTTGTGCACAAATTTTTTAAAAAAAATAATAATAAATCATCAAGTTTGTTTCTCTAAATTTTAACAGAAAAGCCAATTGATTTTGAAATTCTTCTACTTTTATATGTAATAGCAATGAAAAAAAAAAAAATCGTTTGTGCTGACATTATGGAAGTCTCAATGTAAGCTATGTGGTGCTAAATATGAAGGCAAGTATGGTCAAGTAAGATAACTGAAACTAGAAGTAAGAAAAACCCTTGGTGGAAGCAAGTGCTCTGCTATTGGAATATTCAAGTTTGCTATGTCGAACGAGCAACTCCAATAAGGAGTCAACTAGATTGTACAAGATACATTACCTGGGCATCTACATCAACAAGAAGACAAAAGGAGAAATAAAATGCCATCTATGTGTAATGTATCAAAGATAAATGAGAGTTAATGAAGAAAATCTGAACTGAGATTAACTGACATTGAAAGGAAAAAAAAATGAGTAGGAACATCATGCCTGGAATGGTGGCTAAAGAATTGGATAACACAGGACATAATAAAAGGAACAAGCAAAAGCCAAGGGCCTAAATTTGAGATCAAATAATTAATGGCACTGGAAACTAGACATAATTTTGATCTACATGTAGAATTTAGAGATTTTGAAAAAAGAAAAAAAAAAATTCCACATGTACTTTGAACTCAAGAAAAATGGAGAAAGTGTTAATTTTGTTAGTTAAAAGATAAAGCCAAACATATCTGTTGTAGGGATCGATAAAGTTAATATAATAGCGATGACCACTTACAGCAGATAAGGGAGACAGACCCCATAGGTTAGAGTGAATAAGTTCTAAAGGAGCAGTAACAATCGAGGAAGATGGCGAAAAAGGGGATACAGTGACTTTTCCCTTTCATACAGGCGATGAAGAGATGTGTACCGGCATAATCAGGAAAGAAAGGAAGCCAATACTGAGATAAGACACTGGAGACGACTCTGGTGGAGGGATGGCCTAGGCGATCGTGCCAGATGAAAGAATATGCACGCTCATCGAGAAGAGCCTGAGGAGAGGTAGTGAAGCTGTAGTTCTTCAGAGAGAGATATATTGGCCATTTTTAAGTTGTCCCCGCAACAAAATTTTCCAGATGGAGGATCACTAACAAGACAAGAGTCAGGATAGAATTCAATGACTTTATTATCAACAGTAAATTGACTAGCAAGCAGAAAATTTTTGGTGATGCCAGAAACATGTAAAAGGTTCTTCAAGACAAAAGAAGAAGCATGATAACAGAATAAAGAACCGGTAGAATGGATAGGCAAACATGTCCCGTTATTCATGTGAACTTTGTCGGGTCCTTGATATTCTGAGTGAACCGCCAGATTTGCCATGGCATTCAATGATGAGTGGCTCCAGAATCGGTATACCAGTTGGGGTCGGCGTTAGTATTCCCAGAAGAGTGGAAAGTGCAATTGGGCTAGCCGAAGGAGAAGGATCATCATAA
Organism: Agave tequilana; assembly: GCA_038442645.1. NCBI lineage: Eukaryota > Viridiplantae > Streptophyta > Magnoliopsida > Asparagales > Asparagaceae > Agave > Agave tequilana. Next base: position 53,639 of record JAVJIF010025458.1, on the reverse strand, counting down.
CGATTGTAGCACTAGTTGACATAGTGGCCAAAATGATTGCAGATCTAGCATTGAGGCTGGCCACCGGCGGACTGGTGTAGCCGTGGGAAGGAACGTCCATGACGATCGCGCTCCCTGCCTCGGCCACGTCCACGACTACGAAAAGAAAAGGAAGGTGGAGCCGAATGATAGCTTGGAGCGCAGGAGGCAGTATGAACCGCAGGAAAAGGGGAGATGAGGGTGGTGGAGTCTGGTGTAGTGATAACACACTCACGATAAATCTCCTGGCTAAGCATGAGGCCGATGAGTTCTTTTAACAGTACAGGGTCGACTCGTGTATTGACAGAGGTGACGAACGAGTCGTACTAGAGAGATAGACCACTAAGCAAGGTAGAGACGAGGTTAGAGTCGGCAACTAGGTTAGCCACTGTCGTCATGTTATCCACGATGGACTTGACAGACTGGATATACTCTGACATAGAAGAGGCGCTCATCTTGACGATGTGCAACTGGTATTTGAGTTGCTAAACTCTAGGGTGACACAAAAGATTTGCTTCAGAGAACACCACACATTAAGAGATATGGTTAGGCCAACGACATTTGCAAGAACAGTCTCGCTGAGCAAAGAGAAAACCAGCATAAGAGCATATGATCAAGTTTGATTCAGATGATGTATTCAGATCGATAGTGGGCTGAGCATTCTTCTCGGTAGAAGTAAGGAATCAGACCAGACACGGAGAGGTTCTGTCGACGATGCCTTCGAGATCATGGAGTTTGAGAAGAGGAAGGAACTGAGAGTGCCATAGCAGGTAGTTTTCCTTATCGAGTTTAACATTTATAAAGTGAGCGATATGTGGATTTGAACTAACCATAGACGCAAGTGTTTGGATGGAGGTGAGGGAAGATGAAGATGAAGAAGGAGTACTTGACATGATATAGGAGTCGTTATAATACCAAGATAAAGAAGAGAAAGAAGAACTATAATTTGTGTAATAACTGGATACTCTTCATGGAGGTGCATGGGACAGTGCATGAGTCCCATACATTGATATCGCTAACAAAGGGACCTAGCTTACTCTCAGAGTTCATTGCTTCAATATCTTTCTTTTTCTCCTATTTATTCTTCTTTTAAACTCATCCCCGAGTTAATCTTTCCTAAAATACAATTATAAGCTTAATAAACTTCTCTTATATTTTAAATTAGGAACCTCTATTGAATTGAAGTAACTTTGGTGTGACATGGGCAGCCATCTTGGAGACGTAATTTATCTTCTGTATTTCTGTTTCTTTTTGGATTGTGGTATAAAGCACAACTAATAAAGCCTTTTCCTGCTGCTTTATGGTTTAGCCATATGAACCATTGTTGAACATTACTCTTTAATAAGGGCAACTCGCGTGGCAATACCTATGGTATCGGCTTGACCTTTCATGAGCGGGGACAGAATGAAACGACCATAATAAAGACGCTTACTGTCTACTCTTGATTCAACACATTTCCACTGTAGTGTTCGAGTGGATGCTGCTATTTCCTCTCGAACCATATCATTGAATCATTTATTTCTCTTAAAATCCTTCTTATTTTTACACACATCTTTTTTTAGGAGGTCGACATCCATTATGTGGCATAGGTGTTACATCACGTACGAAACTTAATAGTATACCACTTCTACGAATGGCCGTAGTGTAGCTTCTCGGGACAAATTTTGGCGGATGGTGCGGCTACAGTGGGTGGGTAGGAACTCGCTTTAGGAAAAAACGTATTAGTAACTTATATGCCATGGGAAGGTTACAATTCTGTAGACGCAGTACTAATTAGCGAACGTCTGGTATATGAAGATATTTATACTTCCTTTTACATACGGAAATATGAAATTCAGACTCATGTGACAAGCCAAGGTCCCGAAAGAATCACTAGGGAAATACCGCATTTAGAGGCTCATTTTCTCCGAAATTTAGACAGAAATGGAATTGTGATGCTGGGATCTTGGATAAAAGCCGGCGATATTTTAGTAGGTAAATTAATGCCTCAGGCAGCAAACGAATCCTCATATGCCCCCGAGGATAGATTATTACAAGCTATACTTTGCATTTAGGTATCCACTACAAAAGAAACTTCTCTAAAACTACCTATAGGAGGAAGGGATCGAGTTATTGATGTGAGATGGATCCAGAAAAAGGGAGGTTCTAGTTATAATTCAAAAAGGATTCGTGTATATATTTAACAGAAATGTGAAATCAAAGTGGGTGATAAAGTAGCTGGAAGACATGGGAATAAAGGTATCATTTCTAAAATTTTGTCTAGACAAGACATGCCCTGCTTCCAAGATGGAACACCAGTTGATATGGTCTTCAACCCATTAGGAGTACCTTCACAAATGAATATGGGACAGATATTTGAATGTTCGCTTGGCTTAGTGGGGGATTTGCTAAAGAGACATTATAGAATAGCACCCTTTGATGAAAGATATGAGCAAGAGGCTTCGAGAAAATTAGTGTTTTCTAAATTATATGAAACCAGTAAGCAAACAAAAAAAATCCTCCTGTGCCATCAAAAAGAGTTTCTTAGTCCTTCTTGAATGTTTTACTTACATCCTTGTTAACTTACACTTCCATGCCTCTCTTTGACAGAAACTTGATATTGAGAGGGGTTTTTTTTTATATAAATTAACAGAAAATTGATCTTGGACACCTCTCTTTTTAATTAATTTAGAGAAAAACTCAGTTACAAATTTACTTCCGCCTGCATAGATTGATTCTTCCCAACTATCACTTCTTTATATATTTCATTTGCTCTTATACCATTTTTCATTGCTCCTGACGTTGCTCTCCTCTTAACCCTGACCCCAACGCAGAGTAATTCACCGATCATCGTTAGGGTTGGAAGGGGGCGGGGAACCCTTCCCGAGGGCTCACGACCGGAGCCCCGGGACCAGATTTATTTAAGATGGAATTTTTACAGTTCTCGTTTGTTCATGCTCGCGATAAGTTTTTTTTGTGTTTGTGATCTATGTGGTATTTAGATCTAGATTGTATATTGATCATTATTATTGCAGTCGAAGTTCTCACAAAGTCCTCATATAAAAGATTACGACCTTGAGTTTTTTATTTGTTTTCTGCTGAATGATGACGATGTTAAAATGTGAGGAATCCTTTTATGTGAGGAATACGACTCAAAGACTGTGACACATGACCTAATTTTGATTTTGGGGGAGATAGAGTTTAGAAAAGAGTAATACAGTGAGAGAAGAAATGATCGCAATCCTTATAATAAAGACTGCGATCATGATATCAGTCCTTATTATAAGTAGTAGTCCTCATAACATGGTCGCTGTCCTCATAAAAAAGACTGCGTTATGAGTAGTAGTCTCATAACAAGGATTGTGATCATGGTAGCAGTCTTATTATGAGTAACCGTCCTCATAATAAGGATTGCGCCCATGAGAACTGCGACCAGGCAGTTCTTACAAAGTCGCAGCAGAGCGCTTCGAAGTCGAAGTCAAAGTAGTAGTCACAGTTCTCACAAAGTCGCAGTCGCAGTTGTCATAATTCGGCCAAACAATAGTCTTCCTTTGGGCCGGCTATTGTCCGCATGAACTACATACGCAATTAAATAAGCTCTTTTATAAATTCTTTAGCTTGAACATGTATATATCTTTATCTGTGTGTTATTAACTGTAATAAACACCAATATTCATCATGCAAGACAATATAAGCAATAAAATATTGATGATAAAGCGGAAGCATGTAAGGGTACACATAACCATGATAAACAAACACTTCAATGCCTTCTTTATGTCAACTAACTACTGTTTTGTCATGTATAGTTCTTGTAATACTGTAGTGCTCGTCAAGAGCTTCGAAACGGCTGTTTACATGCCCAAAACAGAGGTCGGATGTACCCGTAACGGCTAATTGAAGTTTCTATTGGCAAAACGGGTCTGCAGTGCTTATCGGGGCTGAATCAGACCCGACCCGCAATGGTTAAGTTATGGGTTTCCTTAATAGGTCGGGTTAAATAAACTGAATAAAACCCAATTAGCTTAATGTGAGATTGATTGAGATTAGGTTTCTTTATTTGAGTAGAATTCTATCCAAAATATCCTTAATAGGCTAGAATTATATCTCAATCATAATACCCAAATCAATCTCAACAATCCCAATTGAAATTAAATATGAGATTAATTAGTAGTAGGTTTCCTTATTAGAGTAAAATTCAATCTCTATCCGAATCCTAGATAATCTCATAATCTTAATTAATTCATGAAACCCAAAATAATTAACCTTTTTTTTAATTATTCTTAAAAAAAAAAAAAAAAACCCTTTTGCCTTACATGTGCCATGTCAAAATATTTTTTTTTTTTTTAACTTTGAAATCTCCTTCATGATGCATGCGCTGGTGCTTCCAGCGCATGCATCTAACATCCCCCCCTTTTTTTTTTTTTTTTTGCTCGTTGCCTAACATGCAGGCGCCTGCAAGCGCCTGCATGCAGACAGGGCACACAATTTTTTTTTTTTAATTCAGAATAACACACAAATCAAAATTTTATAAAATTATATACATGTTAAATTTAATAAAAATCACTCCTTTTAATCTTTTGATCCAACATATGAGACACAAAATATTTATTGAATCAAAGGAGATATTTTTATGATATTTATAGATCGAGATCATAATTTCTGTAAATCCCTATGATCTGATAAAGAGGTGGCTCTGATACCAATTGTTAGATCTAAATTTATTCCATACAAGATCTACACATATACTGTAAGCCTCTTTATCATGATCAAAGGGAAGGAGGGTTTTAGGCATACCTGATTCCATCGCGAGGATGCCGGATGCCGAATATTGCACGATCTCGAAGGCGCCGGAGTTGAGGGAGAGGATTCTTCTCTCCAGCCACCAAGTTCTCTTCTTTATCCTTAGAGGAGATGAGAGGCCTCTAAGAAAGAGATGATTATTCTTGTTGGTGGAGAGGGAACCCTACTCATGATATATATAGCATCAAGAAACCCTAGTTCAACTCATCATAGATTTAGGCCCTTGATTTATAACACGAGTTCCACACGTGTAGATGAGTCCCACATTCTAATTTAAATACACTCATGGCTAAGTGTAATTGAAAACGTGTCTAGACCCAAACCATTTAGGTTTGATCAATTCTTTATTGGGTCAAACAACATAGGTTAAGTGGGCGGGTGCAAATATCCAATTGACTTGATTAGGCCCAAAATAAATTAGACTTTAAAACATAATAAGTCTAACACTGTCCTCATAAAAAAGATTGTTTTATGAGTAGTAGTCCTCATAACAAGGACTGTGATCATGGTAGCAGTCTTATTATGAGTAACCGTCCTCATAATAAGGATTGCGCCCATGAGAACTGCGACCAGGCAGTTCTTACAAAGTCGCAGCAGAGCGCTTCGAAGTCGAAGTCGAAGTAGTAGTCGCAGTCGCAGTTGCGGAACGCTTTTAGTTATGGCCGTTGTCGCGATTAAAATTTAAACGGGGGTATTTTAGTCTTTTTTGCATTTCACGATTAAAACCCCACTCGACACGTATCTGCAACCTATCGCCCGCTAAAAAAAATGAGATCCGGGCTAAAAAAAATTGTAATTGAGGTTTTCGCTAATTAAGTTTTAATATAGGAGGTTCAACCCAAATCCGATAAATTAATATTGAGACAACTGACCGTGTCAAATTATTTTATTTAATTTTGTAATCTTGTGCTGTGCTTTAACCTAATATTTAGGTTTCCTTTTTTTGACCAGAGTTTTCCTGAGGAGCTGTTCTCCGTGCTCAGAATATTGCAGCTACTCAGATGGCCTTCTGTTTCTGACCATTTCTAATCCACTTTGATTGTTTTGTCAGAAGCTGGAGTCTTGGAGTTCAGTGATCTTTGAGTCACCTAAAGGACTGCCTACTTGTTGCTGGATGTGATCTGTGAAAGTTGAATACTTGATCAATGCTTTTCCTTCGTATTTGCTCATGAGAAACCAAATAACCACCTGCTACTCTGGGCCACATTTCAATTTAACCATTGGTGAAAAGGAGCTGCACATTTTAAGCTTGTGATACAGTTTGTTGTCTCCTATTGCTTGAGCTGACGAAGGCCACCAATCTCAAGCCCTAGGATGGAATTCTTGCACCCAGTATTCCACTCTCTCATCTCCCAATTCTCAGTAGAATTTCTGCGCTTGTATTTATGCCTTGTTATGAATTAGTAGTTTCTCGAAAACTACATATATTCACACTTTCATCATCATCTTCTTCTTTTGAAGAATACTTGGAAGAAAGAAGTGATTATGAATGCTAGGATACATGAATATAGAAGATTTGTACTTGAAGTTTTCCTAAGATTTCTTTTAAGTATTCGTCCCTCAAATCTTTCTTATTTTTATATTAGTTTCTTAAATTTTTGTAATTTCAATTTAGTCCCTCAAATCCTTAGAGTGACTTTTAATAAGGATAATAGCTAAATTGTCATCACAATTAAACAGAAAAGCTAGCTCCGTTACAGAAAAATCATGTTTTGATTTAAATACCCCTAGATCAAGAAAAATAAGAAGAATTGAGAAGAAGTAAAAAAAAAAAAAAAGGGAAAAGGAAAATGAGAAGATTTAGGTCAAGGAGTAATGAGTTTAGATGAGATAAATGGAAAGAAGAAGATATAAGGAAGAAGAGGGTGGGGCCTGTTAGGATTATGACTGGAATATATCATGAAGGTAGACAACGCTTCTGAGATCAAAGAACAGGCGTGCACAAAGAGCTGTGCACAGTATAAGTAGACTTATACTTGGTATAGTCAACTTATGATAAGAATTAGTCTACTTATACTTTGTATGGTTGACTAATCTTGCAAACAAAAAGTAAGGATCTCGGATTTTTGATAAATTAGTCGATTTATACTTATGTATAGTCAACTAATAGACATGATTAGTCAACTTATGCATCGATATAGTCGATTAATATCGGGTCTGCTTGTTTTCTTTTCTGGATCTGTTTTCAATTTTGAGTAGGAATCGAGTTTCTTTTCTTCTGAGGCGGTGATTGTACGTATATGGAGTTTATATAGGACTAGGAGAGTCCTATGATTATAAATAAACCCTTGTTTTAAGCGGTCATCAAAAGGCTTGTAATCTTCTTAGCAAGAATATAAGTTTTCTTATTTTTATTGCCTCAAGTTTAATAAAGTTTCTCCCTCTTCTCCCATTTACAAATAATCTGTCTGATCAGTAAAATTACGTTAAATTGTGTTTTGGCTTTTTACAGTTCGGAATATCTTCTTCTCCTTTTCTTCTCGTTGCTCGTCGATCCTGTGTTGCTTCTGCCGCGCCGCCCCAGCGATTGATATCAGTGCATACAAATTGTCAACACGACCCGCCAATTCCAAGTTTGCAAAAAAGAAAGGTTAAACCTGTCTTTTAACATATTTCTGTTAACTTTGAAGAAATATTTCTTGTTTCACAAGCTCAATCTAACTAATGTCCAGATTTGAAGTTATTAAAAGATTTGAGGGACTAAATTGAAATACAAAGAGCTACAAGAGTAATAGAAAAATATGAAAGATTTAAAGGAGAAATGCATAATAAACCCTTTTTCCTATGAATTTTTCAGATTGATGATACACTTCCCTCGTAGAAAGCTCGTTGAGTTCATTTTAACTTCAAAGGTCCCTATTTGATTTATAATGGAGATAGAGATGACAGATTATTTTTGTACTCTAGAGTGCATTGTGCTCAGCTTACAACCTTGTTTTTCGTTTTTCTTCTTCTGTTTTGCTTGTAAATTTTCTCTCAACTGGCATAGTTGATTATTTTGTTTCAGTGGATATATTCATATAATGTCCAACTTTTTTGATTCTATTAACCCTCCGCAGTTACTAACGGGAGGGATTAAAATTCATAAAAATACCATGAACCTTCAACGGTTTGCATGAAAATACCACGAAATTTCAATCTTAGAAGAAAATACTATACACTAAAGAAAGAATGGGTCTTTTGGCAGAGAGTAACATTTTCTTCTTTTTTTTTTTCTCCCTCTAAGTTTTTATTGATGGCTTATAGCAAAAAACTGTAGCTCAGCTATGAATAGATAAAACGTGAACAAACTTGAGAGAGAAAAGAGAGAAAGGTAAAAAAGAAAAAGAATTAGGTGAAGAATGTGGAGAGTCGAAAGTTATCTTACTAAGTAACTCCAACAGACACAGATATTGGCACACAGAGAAATGATTAAGGCACATATCAAAAAATTATAAAGAGTGTCATCATTTTTTTGACACTTTTATCTCTAGAGAATAGACCAAAATACCTCTCCTTCTTCATCCTTCCCCCACCTCCGCCCTCCCCCACCTCGCCTCTCCCCCCATCTCTGCCCTCCCCGCCTCGCCCCTCCCCAGCCTCGCCCTTCCCCGTTTAAAATATTGCTCAAAGGAAAAAGTAAACAGAAAAGGGGGGAACTTGGTATCCAATCCCCCAAAATCTTCATCGACCAATAAAAAAAATCCTTAACTCTCTAGCCCGAGCAAGGTCAGCCCTAATCTCTTGTGAAAAATTCTTCACCAATCGCCTCCTCGTGCGCTCGTTGGCTGACATGCGGGGCCCACGAACCAACACGCTTGCAGACGAGGAAACCTCGTAGGCTGGGGGAGGGGAGAGAACAAGAGGGTTATTTTGGGAACATTTAAAAAAAAAAAATTTTGTGTGCGCCTTAATTAATTTTAAGGTGCATTAATCTGATATGTGCCTTAATCAATTCTGTGTGTACTAAAATCCGTGCCTAACTTCAACTCAAGCTCAACATTTTCTCTGTTATAGTAGAAAAAACAGTAAAACTTATACCAGAAAAACTACAGAAAGGTTATAAAAACAAGAGAAATAAAACAGGAAACAGAAATGGAAAAAAAAGCTCCGCAAGAGAAATATTATTGCCACTCATAGGCCTAATTAGTAGACTCTTTCTTCTCCCAAGATCTACAAAAATCATCCACAAACCATTAAACATCTTGTGCAAGTGTCTTCTTACATTTTTAATTCAAAGATTAAGTTTGTAATAGTGACTTCTTGCATTTTTTTTAATTTGAAAATCCTATTGCTCACGCATAATCTTTTACCCAAAACTCAGTACCTAAAGCAAACCAAGTTAACTTGGTGTTTTGCAAAGGTTGTTGAAGATAGAATAGGCATGAGAATGAAATGAACTCTTATTCCATACTCGAAATCCAAATCAATATGAAACATGTTCCTCTGAGATGAAAATTTGTATACACAAATCAATATGACAAAACAAACTCAGAGTCTATTAATCTATTTTACTTTGGCCCGAATCCAAATCAAAATGAAACGTGACCTTGAGATGATTATAAACACATGAGAAACAACTCATAGTCTGTTAATTATAACTCGACGAAAAAGGATAAACAATAATAGACACGAACTTAAGTACAAATCATATGATCTTACAATTTCAACCATATTTGCCATAAATATGTAAAACTGACCGTACTCATTAAATAACATGAAAATTACATTAACCAATAGAACATTTCTCAAAAAAAGTTTCTGCTTCCTCCATTGCCTCAAAGTATCTTTCAGCCCCCAAAACAAAGTAAAAAACCTCCATTTTCCAAGGTCTCAAGGCAAGTAGGCAAGAGCGGCGAACGGTAGTCAAGATACGTATAAATGACTCACGGTAATCCAGTGCCAGCTGTAAATCCAAGCTCAGCTCAAGATCCTTGGACCTTTCTTTTCTGTAAAATTTGAAAATAATGTGTTAAAACGAAAACAAGGTTGTTCTCAATTAAAAAAGGAAATGGTGGGATGGTTTACTTCCAAAGTTCATGAAAAACATCCAGCGCGTCTAAACGGCCATCTACTCTGTGGTAAAGAGTCTCATATATCACCTGTTCAACCTGAGATTGGGCCCGTAGAAGTCAGAATTCAAAATTTAATCATGAAAGATTGCAAGTAGAAAAGAAAACTGAACAAAAATTAGCCTTGTATTGCATGAGAAAGCAGCATATGAGAAGCAAAAAAGCAAATAGAGAAAGGAAGCAAATGGCGTTTAATGATTTATGAACATTTTGTGCTGGTAGCAGACAGAGAGGTTGCCATAATCAAAACTGATCGAATAAAAAGAAATCGAGCGGCCAACCCAAAGATTTTGGGGCAAAGACTTTGTTCGTGTTTGTTATTGAAGATTTGGCAAAGGCTTTGTGACTGTTATTGCTGTGAATACAACAACTAATCCCAAAGAGTTGCACTAATCCCAAAGAGTTGCATGCAATCAATCCAGGGCCCCCATTTAAGATAGAGAATTCGCAATGAGCTCAAAGAACATTTCTTTGTTACATTAACAATTGGCATGAATACTTTTGACTGCCTTGATCCCTGTTCGTTTAGGGCTTTTGCCTTGATCATTGTTGCTCAATCAACTACAACCTCAAATTAAGAGTAATGCCGACTGTACCTCATTTACTTCATCAAAACTATAAATACAAGCACTTTCGCCATCTGCTTAAATATGTATGGTATTCACAACCTTTATTTCCTTATGATATTGTTCAGTATGTTCCATAGACATTATTGCTAGTGCTGTCCAGCTCAAAGAGTTACCATTATTGTCTCTTTTTTCTTTATTTAAAATTTTTAAGTTGTTTCATTAAATTTATATCCATTTAATTCATCCTCTTCTTCTTTGTCTAGTCTTTTTTCCCCTCCAAATGGGGCCCGGCCGGCTCCACGAATAATTTGACAACATTTTAGAACCGGCTTTCAATTTGACTTCAACCCTTCAACCATTTGGTGCAACTTTCTAGCCAAGACAAGAAAACAATAAACAAAACAAGAAAGAGGTTTGTTATAATCCCTAAAAAGCGAGAAGGCAACCTCCAAGTTCTCTTGGTCTACGAAAGACATCCACAAGGAGACGAGGTGGTAAATTTTCTATATAAGAAGTGCATTTAACTCCGAGGCCAACAGAAGCCAAGAGTAAACAAAGACATACAACAGATCACCTATCGCACAACACACACACACACAGAGAGAGAGAGAGAGAGAGAGATGTGCGCGTGTCAAAAGCATTTTCATCGAATTTTTCTCATTTTATTCTATAAAGAAGCTAGCTATTTCATCATTACTTGCCAACTCTTGCTAAAATTTGGTCGTTTGGTAAGAGTTAGCCGGAATTAGCTTAATTCTTGAGCCAACTCCACCGCCAAACAAGGTCCTAGAGTCTTAACGCTTGCCTCCGCCTTTCCACATAGGAAATAATCCTTTCTCTGGTCTATGTTAACTAAATACAACATCATGGCAAATAGCAAGCAGTATGGGACTTCATCCTGAATATGCCTAGCAAATGTAATCATAACTATGGAAAATAAGGACTCAATGTCAAACATTGATGCAAGTGTACAGTCAATCATTTTGTCTAACGCTAAACTGACCTCGTTCTAGTTACTACATCATACATGTCCTTAATCACATCAATATACTAAGCACTTGGATCTTTCCTAAAACCTACAACATTTATCTCCCTATGAAAAAGATTCTTCCAGATCAATGAAAACTATATGCAGTCTCTCTTCTTCGCTCAATATCCCTTCTCTGGTGTTCATTAACTATTAGAATATCATGGCAAATAGCACGCATTATGGGACTTCATCCTGAATATGCCTAGCAAGTCAATCATTTTGTCTAACCCTGAATTGCCCTCGTTCTAGTTACTACATCATACATGTCCTTAATCCATCAATATAACTAACTACAAATCACTTGCATCTTTCCTAAAACCCACAACATTCTCTCCCTACGAAAGAGATTCTTCCAGATCAATGAAAACTATATGGAGAATCTTCCCTATATATCTCCCAATCCAGCACTTTAAGCTTTGACTTCCCTCGCATAAAGAACAAAATTGACATTTAAAACCATATTTCTTTCCTTGGTCTTAATCAACTAAACTCTTCCGAACTTCCATTGTATGGCTCATAAGCTTTGATTCACTGGTAGTGTGAAAATAGGTACCCAGTTGCTTCTCCTGGATGCATTAGGCACTTTATTAGTTTACAAAGTTTTTAGTGTGCACAAGACACATAATTCACTAATTAGCACCCAAAACTGATGACTCTGCAAATAGACAATAACATCTCATTGAAACCTTTTGACACACTGTGCCTCAATGTGCGACCACTGACATTCCCTTGTCACTAATATTTTATCAAGGAAGTTGCATCTTCAAGACACTTGCTCTTCACAAGATAAATCTCTTAACCACGTTTTTACTCATGCAAATGTATCAGCCACATTTTGGCACCTTTCTCAACTATCAGTCCACTGCAAAAGTCTGCTCACATTCACGTGCATATCTTGAACATCAATTAAAATAGCATAGCACATATAAGTAGTAACTATACTTACAGTGGTTTCAGGTGGAACTGTGTTGGCATACATTCTATTCAGAAGCTTCAGCAACGGTTGAGGCAAACCAAAATTTGGACTCTTGACAGACATTATCTCTTGATCATGGTTTGTTCCATTCAGAACCCGGCACATAATCAAAATAATACTGATCATCACACAGCCAATAATCTGCATCCAGGCGACAAAAATCTTAGCCCAAGCTTATTACATAGTGAGATCTACAAGTCAGTGTTTATATTCACAAAGCATATAAAAAATAAATAAACATGAATACCAAACATATGGAAGAAGATGGACTAATCATCACTAACAATTTAGTCAAAAATATTTGGTTGAGTTAAAATCTCACAAAACAGCATGCAAGGCTGTTGGAAAAATTTGCACAGGACAGCTTTTTGACACGAGTATCCTGCCAGAAATAGAAGCCACTTGACCCAAGAGGACAGTAGGTAATATAGTGGAATCCATATGATGTTTGAGTGGCTGATGGATTCATCAACGACTGGCATGCATCATGGTTATGAAACGACATTTGATGTACTTGACGAACGATCAAGATAATGCCAAATTCACAATAATTTGACTTGGCGTGAGCATGGCAAACGGGAAGCACCCATTTAGTGCAAGAAGAGAAATAATTAATATGATCATTCACTCTCATCAAAGCACTCCTACATGGTCCCCAAAAATGCCAGCAACATGGGTAGGTGGAGATTTGGCCCGGGACAGGCTGTGTATCTAGGTCAGCATAAGTTTGAGTTGGTGGTTGATGTTATTGAATACCATTCTACACAGATTATTTTTAGCTTATGCGCATGTACTTGGCAGAAGATCAAGATAATGTACTTGACTTAATGCCAAATTCACAATACGTTGAGACTTGGTGTAAGCGTGGCAAATGGGAAGCACCCAGTCAGTGCAGGAAGAGAAATTAATGTGCTCACCTCATACAGTCTCATCGAAGCACTCGTACATGGGCCCCAAAAATGCCAGCAACATGGGTAGGTGGAGATTTGGACAAGTAGTAACCAGGAAAGGGCATATCTAGGTCAGCATATGTTTGAGTTGGTGATTGATGTTATTGAATACACATTCTACAGAATACTTTTAGCTTATTGTTGCTGGCTTAATCTAAAACCAAGTAACCGGTGGTTGACACAGATTGGTTGCCGAGGATTCAAGGAACACTAAATGAACTTGGTAAAGCTGTTAATTTACAACAACAAAAAAGGTTGTGGCTGTTGGCCCAAGGTTACAATCACCCGGTTTTGGAGTTTTGATGATTACAAAACATATATAGTTATTTGTACTAATCATATTTTAGTGTTTAAGCTTGTTTCAGGGTTCTAAGGATTCAAGATGTATTCTTCCTAAAGGAAGGTGGTGATTGACTCAAGTTGACTCAATACGAGATCAAGATTTCAAGTTATTCAACATTGCCTATGGAAAAGCCCATATTGAAGATCTTGTAGTCACCTAAAACCATTGTAAGAATTAGTATGTTAAAGAGTTAGGACATGATAAGTTGTGCTCAAGAAAACACGCACACACACACATTTTCACTTTTCAAAATACAAGTTTGTTTTTGGTTAGTTGGTTTTGGTGCATGTTTGATGGATATATATGTTTCAAAATATTTCATATTTTTATATCTAGTGTAAAACATGTATTTCAACTCCTATAGCATGTTACTCAAATCTCAGACCATTTAAAAATATTTTCAAAATTTTTCAATGTTCAAAAAAAATTTCAAAAAAATCTGTTTCAGGCCTCATGGTCGACCGGGCGGTCGACCGGACCTATTTCAGGCCAGATAGGTCGACTGTCCGGTCGACCGGGCCTTGGGCGTGCACGTCTGTGCACGTCTGCCGGTCGACAGGGCCAGTCGACTGACAGACCTTGCGGTCGACCAACTGCAAGACCCTTAGTCTCGGGTTTTGTCGGTCGACTGGTCCGGTCGACCGACAGTTCAAAAATTCCTTTTGATTAGCCTGCGGTCGACCGAACCGGTCGACCGAAACCAACGGCACTTTTGCCATGTGGCTTGCCGGTACCGGTCGACAGTTGTCAAAAGAGCCCAACGGCTCTTTCTTGAAATCTGTTTTGATTTTAATGCTTCTTACACCTATTTCTGAATTCCTAGTGGCTAAACTCTACCCTAATGACCTAGTATTCATTATGGATAATATGAATTCACTCCCTATAAATAGAGGTCATTGGTTACATGTTTAATACAAGAAAAATTCCTATTGTTTCAAGTTTTTCAAAAGAGAAGAAAGTTTACTTGCATTGCTTTTCAAAGTTCTTTCATTTGCTAAAGTTTTCAGTTGGTTTACAAGCTATTTTTACTTCTTTACAACTGAAATTTTCTCACTTCACTTCTTGAGCCAAAAATCATCTCCTCTATAAGAAGTTGTAAGAGAGTTTGTGGTCTTTTGATCACCAAGTGACTTGTATTTTCTTGTGTTGAGATCCCTCTTATGTAGAGGTTGGATTGGTTGGAGTTGGGTACTCCGGTCTTGTGTAGACCAATTGTAATCCCCTTGGGAGTAAAGGTTCCAGTGTGAAAATTTCCTTGTGAATTTAGTGAAAATCCTTCATAGTGGTGAAAGCGGGGACGTAGAGCAGTGGCTCGAACCTCGAAACAAATTACTTATTTTGCAATTGGTTTCCTTATTGTTTTTCATTGCTCTTCACTCCTAACTTGTGATATTGTTTGTTTGCTCTTCATCATTTCAATCATTTCATTGACTTGCATTTTTCGGTCTTTACTCATCTCAACAAGAAAGCAATTACGCACCTCAACTCATAATCTAGAGGAATCAAAGAGGAGAAGTTCTAGAGCCTTTCATGGGGAATTCGGCTTCAATTTCTTGTTTTGAGTGACCGCTTACATCATTTACACTTAGTTGTTTAAAAAGATCATTAGATTAGCATTAACACCTATTCACCCCCCCCTCTAGGTGTTTTTCAATGGTATCAGAGCTTTGGTCTCTAGGTTCTTGGCTTAACATCCTTAGAGAGATCCTATATTGCTAATCACTCTATTCATATTTCATCCTCATACACTTAGTAAAAATGGCCGAAGGAATTAAGACCCCACTCAAGTTTGATGGCCTTAACTTTCCCATATGGAATGTTAAGATGACCGTGTTTTTGCAATCCTTAGGGAGCCGGGTTGCAAAGGCGGTGACTAAACCATTTAGTGCAACCCTTGATGATGAGGACACTTGGTCCGACATTGCCACGAAAGAGTTTGACACTAATGCTAGGGCACACTATGTCTTACTTCAAGCTCTTAATGACGATGATATTTCTAGAGTCATTCATTGCAAATCCGCTTATGAGATTTGGACTCACCTACTAGTCACAAATGAGGGAACTTCACAAGTGAATAGGGCCAAAATCGACCTTCTTCGTTCCCAATATGAAAACTTTTCCATGCAAGAGAATGAAACCATAGATGATATGGTTACTAAGTTTACAAAGATTACTAATGGTCTTTCTTCTTTAGGTGACGGCATTGACAACGACCAAAAAGTGAGGAAGATCATCCGTGCACTCCCTCCATCTTGGGAAGTCAAAGCCACAACTTTGAAGGAGCTCAATGACAAGGAAGAAATGGAGCTCATCGGTCTCATTGGAAATCTCAAGACCCATGAGATGGAAAGAAAAGCAAGAGAAGAGATGGCTCCTCCCAAGAAGAAAGCAATCGCCTTCAAGAGCTCTTCCACCTACTCCGACGAAGACGATGAGGAAGAGGATGATGAAGATCTTTCTCTTCTTGTAAAGAAGATTCGGAGAATGTACAACAAGGCAAAATTTCAAAATAGAAAGAGATGGCAAGGTAAAGAAGAGAAGAAAATCATTTGCTTCAATTGTCGGAAGCCGAATCATATAGTTGCGGAGTGTCCGGAAAATAAAGGCAAACCCACCACCTCCAAGAAGCCATACAAGAAAGCTTTAAAGGCTACTTGGGATTCGGAGAGTGAATCCGATGAGAAAGTCGACACCGCCAACATGTGCTTCATGGCTAATGAAAGCACAAGCAAGGTAACTCCTGATACATCCATTGAAGATTGTGAATTATCTATAGATGAATTAGGAGAAGCTTTTGAAGAACTATCTTATAACTATGATTTTCTCAAAAAGAAATACTTGAAAATGAAAAAGGAAAATGAATCACTCAACCACAAAGTTTTCATTCTCATAAAAGAAAAAGATGATTTATTTCAACTCTTGTTTCTACACAAAAGGATTTTGATAACTATAAAATTTCTTGCAAAGGTAAATTTTCACTAGTTGATAAAGATGAGATTTCCATACTTAAGAAGAAAATTGACTCATTAGGAGATGTTTTAAAGAAGTGTGAATTTGATAAAACTAGATTAGAGGCTATGTTTCCTAAGAAACATATCTCAAAGAAACAATCACATGCTACACACCCTCATGTTCACAAATCACAACCATTACATCATGCAAAGCACCCTAAATATGCCCACACTCCACACACTCATCATGCATTCATGTATGGTAAAGTTTATGCATGCACATATTGTGTCGGAAGGGTCATTTGGTTAAATTTTGCTATGGTAGGATAAATGCATCACATAATCATGTTTGGGTTCGGAATACTAATATTCAAGGACCCAAGAAGTTTAGGTACCAAAGTCAACGGTTTTGTTAAATGATGTAGGTACATTCTAAAGACCAACGACGTAGGGAGCGGTGGTATCTTGATAGTGGTTGCTCAAGACACATGACTTGGGATATCAATAACTTTGCAATCCTATCAAGATACCATGAAGGTGGCACCGTCACCTTCGGAGATGACGCCAAAGGAAAAAATCATTGGTATTGGTAATGTTAAACTTGGTACATCTCGTTTAATAGAAAATGTTATTTTAATTGATGGCCTCAAGCATAATCTCTTGAGTGTTAATCAACTTTGTGATAAAGGTTTAAATGTATTTTTGATGACCTAGCATGTAGTGTATTGATAGACAATCCAATACATGTATATTTTTCGGATTTCGTGAAAACAATGTATACATGATTGATATGTCTAAAATACTATGCAATGCTACTTGTTTGAATGCCCTCGATGATGACTCTTGGTTGTGGCATAGGAGATTAGGCCACATTTCTTTTGACCATCTATCTGGATTAAACAACAAGGAAATGGTGAAAGGTATTTCTTACTTGAAATTTGAAAAAGACCGCATTAGCGATGCGTGCCAACTTAGAAAACAAACCAAGTCCTCTTTCAAATCAATCAAGGATATCATGACATCACGACCTTTGGAGTTGATCCATATGGATTTGTTTGGTCCTACAAAAACCAAAAGTCTAAGTGGAAATCGTTTTGCTTTCGTTTTAGTTGATGATTTCTCTCGTTTTACTTAGGTTTTCTTTTTAGAACATAAAAAATCAAGCCTTTTCACATTTCAAGCCTTTAAGAAAAGAGTTGAAAAGGAAAAAGATTCTTCTACTTTAAGAATTAGAAGTGATAGGGGTGGTGAATTCAATAACCAACCTTTACCACTTTTTGCGAAGAACATATAATTAAGCATGAACTATCTTGTCCTAGAACTCCACAACAAAATGGAGTTGTTGAAAGGAAAAATCGTACATTACAAGAGATGGCTAGGACAATGATAAATGAGTACGATCTCCCTCAATATCTATGGGCCGAGGCCGTAAACACATCTTGCTACATATCAAATAGGATTTCTTATGTAAAAACACTTCTAAAACATCTTTTGAGATTTATTATTCAAGAAAACCAAATGTTTCATACTTTAAAGTTTTTAGTTGTAAATGTTTTGTTTTAAATACTAAAGATAATTTAGATAAATTTGATGCAAAATCATATGAAGCAATTTTGTTGGTTACTCTAACACTAGTAAAGCTTATAGAGTTTTCAATAAATCATCTTTGACTATTGAAGAATCTATATATGTAAAGTTTGAGAAATCTAATGTGTTTGTTGAGAATGTTGTAGAAATAGATTCCTTAAATGAAGACATGAAGAGGATTACTTTGAAGGACTCACCTACTCTTGAAGACAAGCCAAAGGTTGATGAGAAAAATGAAGTTCAAGAAGTTGAAGTGGAGACAACACAACCACTTCCAAAAGATTGGAGATTCACTCCACATCATCATCCCAAGGATCTTAATATAGGTGAAGTATCAAAAGGGGTAACTACTCGTTCTAAACTTCATGATCTTTGTGGGCACTATTCATTTATTTCTCATTTTGAACCAAAGAACATTATCGAAGCCGAGGGCGACTCATACTGGTTGCTTGCCATGTAAGAGGAGCTCAATCAATTCGAGCGCAACCAAGTTTGGCATCTTGTTCCTAGGCCCCACGATAGACCAACAATTGGTACTAAGTGGATCTTTAAGAACAAGTTGGATGAGTCGGGTAATGTTGTTAGGAATAAAGCTAGGTTGTGGCTCAAGGTTACACTCAAGTCAAAGGTATCGATTTTGAGGAAACTTTTGCACCCGTAGCACGGCTTGAAGCCATACGGATGACACTTGCATTTGCTTCATATAAAGATTTTGAACTTTTTCAAATGGATGTAAAAAGTGCTTTCTTAAATGGATTTATTGAAGAGGAGGTGTATGTTGAATAACCCTCGGGTTTGTTGATCCTACACATGCGGATTTTGTTTTCAAACTAGACAAAACTCTTTATGGTTTAAAACAAGCCCCTAGGGCTTGTTATGAAAGACTTTCTTCATTTCTTATTTCTAATGATTTTAATAAAGGAAAAATAGATACTACTTTGTTTACCAAACATGTTGAAAATGATATACTTATAGTTCAAATATATGTTGATATCATATTTGGTTCTACTAATGAAAATCTTTGCAAAGCTTTTGAATCATGCATGAAGGAGGAATTTGAGATGTCTATGATGGGCGAACTTAACTACTTCCTTAGTCTCCAAATCAAGCAAAGGATGGGATTTTCATCAATCAAGCGAAGTACACAAAGGAACTCATCAAGAAATTTGGGCTTAAAGGGACTAAGACAAGCAAAACTCCCATGGCTACTACCACAAAGCTTGACAAGGATGAATAAGGTATAAATGTAGACATTAAACTCTATCGTAGCATGATTGGTAGTTTGTTATATTTAACGGCTAGTAGGCCGGACATTATGTTTTGTGTATATCTTTGTGCTCGATTTCAATCGTGTCCTAAAGAGTCCCATTTGATTGGGATAAAATGCATTATTAGATACCTTAAGGGCACAATTGAAATGGATTTATGGTATCCGAATACCGGACAATTTTCCATGACGAGTTTTTCGGATGCTGACTATGCGGGTTGTAGAGTGGATAGGAAGAGTACAAGTGGAACATGTCAATTTCTCGGTAATTGTCTTGTTTCATGGTCTTTCAAGAAACAAAATTCGGTAGCCTTCTCAACCGCCGAGGCGGAGTATGTTGCGGCGGGGGCTTGTTGTGCACAAGTCCTTTGGATGAAACATACTCTCCTTGACTATGATTTGCATTATGACCATATTAAAATATTTTGTGATAATACTAGTACTATTCATATGACTAAAAATGTAAATCAACATAGTAAGACTATGCACATTGATATTCGATATCACTTTCTTAGAGATCACTATGAGAAAGGTGATATTGAAATTGATTATGTTTCTACCGATTTTTAACTTGCCGATATTTTTACAAAACCACTAGACTATAATAGATTTTCTTTTATTTGTGGTGAATTGAATGTTTGTCTTATGGATTCATGAAAAAAAATTTCAAACAATGTTTACCCTTTTTGATGCATGACAAAAAGGGGGAGAAAAAGTTAGTTTATTGTTTTGAGTTTTGAGTTATATGTTTTGTGTTTTGAGTTTTGAGTTTTGAGTTATATATTTTGTGTTTTGAGTTATTGTTTGTTTACTTTTGAGTTATATGTTTTAATTATTATTTCTTTCTTATGCCAAGTTTTTATTTTCTTTTTGTAAACTTCATATTCTTGATATATAGCATGATTTGAGGGGGAGCTTTTCAAGCTCCTTTCTCCATTTTTAAAAATAACTAATATGTTTTGTCATCATCAAAAAGGGGGAGATTGTTGGCCCAAGGTTACAATCACCCGGTTTTGAAATTTTGATGATTACAAAACATATATAGTTATTTGTACTAATCATATTTTAGTGTTTAAGTTTATTTCAGGGTTCTAAGGATTCAAAATGTATTCTTCCTAAAGAAAGGTGGTGATTGACTCAAGTTGACTCAATACGGGATCAAGATTTCAAGTTATTCAACATTGCCTATGGAAAAGCCCATATTGAAGATCTTATAGTCACCTAGAACCATTGTAAGAATTAGTATGTTAAAGAGTTAGGACATGATAAGTTGTGCTCAAGAAAACACACATTTTCACTTTTTAAAATACAAGTTTGTTTTTGTTAGTTGGTTTTGGTGCATGTTTGATGGATATACATGTTTCAAAATATTTCATATTTTTATATCTAGTGTAAAACATGTATTTCAACTCCTATAGCATGTTACTCAAATCTCAGACCATTTAAAAATATTTTCAAAATTTTTCAAAGTTCAAAAACATTTTCAAAAAAATTTGTTTCAGGCCTCACGGAAGACCGGGCGGTCGACCGGACCTATTTCAGGCCAGATCGGTCGACCGTCCGGTCGACCGGGCCTTGTGGCCTTAGGCGTGCACGTCTGTGCACGTCTGCCGGTCGACCGGGCCAGTCGACCAACAGACCTTGCGGTCGACCGATCAGTCAACCGACTGCAAGACCCTTAGTCTCGGGTTTTGTCGGTCGACCGGCCCGGTCGACCGACAGTTCAAAAATTCCTTTTGATTAGCCTGCGGTCGACCGGACCGGTCGACCGGAGCCAACGGCTCTTTTGCCATGTGGCTTGCCGGTCGACCGACAGCCGTCAAAAGAGCCCAACGGCTCTTTCTTGAAATCTGTTTTGATTTTAATGCTTCTTACATCTATTTCTGAATTCCTAGTGGCTAAACTCTACCCTAATGACCTAATATTCATTATGGATGATATGAATTCACTCCCTATAAATAGAGGTCATTGGTTACATGTTTAATACAAGAAAATTCCTATTGTTTCAAGTTTTTCAAAAGAGAAGAAAGTTTACTTGCATTGCTTTTTAAAGTTCTTTCATTTGCTAAAGTTTTCAGTTGGTTTACAAGCTATTTTTACTTCTTTACAACTGAAATTTTTCTCACTTCACTTCTTGAGCCAAAAATCATCTCCACTCTATAAGAAGTTGTAAGAGAGAGTTTGTGGTCTTTTGATCACCAAGTGACTTGTATTCCTTGTATTGAGATCCCTCTTGTGTAGAGGTTGGATTGGTTGTAGTTGGGTACTCCGGTCTTGTGTAGACCAATTGTAATCCCCTTGGGTGTAAAGGTTCCGGTGTGAAAATTCCCTTTGTGAATTTAGTGGAATCCTTCATAGTGGTGAAGGCGGGGACGTAGAGCAGTGGCTCGAACCTCGAAACAAATTACTTGTGTTTGCGATTGGTTTCCTTATTGTTTTTCATTGCTCTTCACTCCTAACTTGTGATATTGTTTGTTTGCTCTTCATCATTTCAATCATTTCATTGACTTGCATTTTTCGGTCTTTACTCATCACAATAAGAAAGCAATTACGCACCTCAACTCATAATCTAGAGGAATCAAAGAGGAGAAGTTCTAGAGCCCTTCACGAGGAATTCGGCTTCAATTTCTTATTTTGAGTGACCGCTTGCATCATTTATACTTAGTTGTTTAAAAAGATCATTAGATTAGCATTAACACCTATTCACCCCCCCCCCCCCCCCCGGGTGTTTTTCAGTGGCTAAAAGAGGTAAATACAGTTAAAACGATTATTTGCAAACTATCAGAAGTTTCTAGTCATTGCAATTTATTGTTCAGTGCTTGGAATCAACAAGAGCTTGAAAGTTACCTAAAGGAAGGACATCATGATAGTTGCGGCCCTTGGAAGAAAACCATAGAAGGTAATTAGATAAGATCCTGAAAATTTCCCATAGCTCATATAGCATTGCTGCCCTTTTCTACAAGGTCTTGATGCGACGAATTTCAAGGAGTCTGTTCCCAAGTCACAATGAAGCACATGTGGGCATAGCTGCAAAAAAATTACAGAGATAAACAATGCAAGAGAAATAATGATATGGTGCAAAGGTAAGTTTGTGACTATGAAAAGAATGAAATAACTTTTGCATTTTACACCCCATTAAGGTTCACAAAGCTGCAGTTCACAAAGCTGCAGTTATGGCCTAGTCACTTGCACATTGTCTACATGGCCCTACAAAAGAAAAATATGCTACTCAAATTTGCACTCTCCAAAACCAAATTGTTCATGTATTTGCATAATTCCATCTACATAAATGCAGGAGAGAATGTGTGCAGGGCCGTCCCTTCGACTAGATAACTTCTAGAAAATGTTGTTGACCCTAAGTTACCTTACATCAACACAAGACTAGCTTTTGCCCAAAAAAATGGTGTATATCTAGTGCACAACAGTACGAGCAGGATACTTAATGAGCATGATGAATTGGAATTTAACAAAGCACATGGTTTCACTCCATGAACAAACGTGGAGGGCAACGAAAAGTGCACACAAACAACTTTTATACTGTTGAAAATATTTACATGCAAATATAACTCTACAAGGTAAATACTAGATTAAATCTAAAAAAGCACATTGTTCGCTCCACGAGCCGACACTGAGGGCAATGGAAAATGCACACAGACAGAGATAGAGTTGGATCCTTTGGAAGAATATGGAGATAAATCCTTCCCATTCAAACTTAATGTTAGACCACTCAAATTGAAGATCACTCAATTGTAGTTGGTCTATGTTGTAAAGAGTTCTTAAAATAAAAATTAAGTGTTTTAAATACTTTTTACCTATCCATCAAATAGGCACAAAATGAACGGCTGAAATTGTGAGTTGGTTAGTTTGAAAATATTTGAAACCTAAGAAAAAATGGTGTAAGAGGGTTTTTAAATGTTTAGATGATGGTTAAATAATCGGATGAGAATTTGCATGCCCAAAATCATCGATCAAGCAAATATGTTACTTCGGGCGTCCATTTTTTGCCTACTTCATGTATGGGCAAGAAAACTATAGATCGCTTGATTTTTGGTTTTTAGTCACTTTAAAAAATGTAGATTAATAACTTTAACGGAATGGATTTGGTATTGAATGGCCTATCATTGAATTTGAGTGGGAAGGATTTGTGCTCAAATCCTCTGAAAGTAGCCAAGTCTATCTCCACATACAAATTATTCAGCTTGTTGAAACATATGTGAAAATATAACTTTACAAGGTAAAATAGAAGCAAACAAATGCCTGAATTGCATGGGATGCAAAAACCTCCTCATAATAGATCCCCCAGAAATATCAAAAGAAAGAAAAGTTTGTAGTTCAGTCAGCAAACCGAGTGATTAAAGAATCCAGCAACGGGAACAAGGCAAGCCTTCCACTTTCCATCAGGGAATAATATATGCATGCCGCAGGAATGCAACAGTTCCCAAGCCCACAGAAAATCACCGAATGAAGATGGAAGATTAGCCTTCTGAATTAAGGGCAGCAATATCTTATGCCGGCTCTTCAACAGCTGAAAACGGAAGAGAAGAAAGTTGTTATAAAGAGTACGGGAAACATTGCATGGTAAGAAAAACAAAGTTCAATAGGATGCCAGACTACCTCCTTGTTCATCAATATTTTTTCTTCTAATCCAGTTCCCTCCAATGTAGCAAGAGCATCATCACCAAAACTCAGTCCTAAACAAAATTGTAATAATATAGAAGAATTTGAGATTAGATAGAATTTCCTTACAAGTGAGCATACCTGCTATAGTAAAAGAAAATTGGCAACCGCGAGATAACTGAAATCATAAGAGAACAACTATTTTTCTTTAAAGCTTAAGAGAACATCCATAATTCAGTATGTGATTGGAGCATTTTCTAGGAGCAAGTAAAATACCTGTTTTAAATTGTGGCAAATTCTGAAAATAGTATTGGAATTCCGAATTCAAATTGTTCTTCTCCTTCATGATCCACAGCAAGAACTTCTCCTCCGGATCGATATTAAATCTCTCCAGATCTCTCTCAATATCTTTCAGATCTTTAAACTACAGAATCAAATATGAAAATGACACGATACATCAAGAGAGATGATCAAGCCTAATAAGCAATAGATGGTCTAGTGACTCTAGTCTTATATCATGTCTCAAATAAACAAAAAACATGAAAACATGGTACACGAAAATCTTAACCGCGAGAAGGAATGTGTAGAACATGAAAAAGTACAGGGAACTGACATCCTCCAATAGGCTTATAGCTACATCCATATTTCGTAATGACCCAGCTGAATATATACAGTCAAACTTGCATGTATTGGATAGAAACAATACAAGTTCATCTTGGTAAATGTAACCAAACTTTATCCTTAAGTTATATAAAATCCAACTCAAATTAATTTACTTGGAAACTCAAGTAAAGTGGATAATCACAAAAATAAAAAATTTAACAAGAGGTTATAAATACTCCATACCATTGTAGACTGAAGAACAACATCTTCAGATATGATGCGAGACTTGGGAATTTCCAAAACTGTGTCGCCAATATCAATCTCTTCCGATGCCACCAAACTTTTCCTTCTGAAACGTCTGAATTATAATGTAAATAAATACAACACCAATTTCTCAGACACTAACAACAAATGAAGATGCGAAAATTGAATTATTTTTTGCAATTTCTATAAAATAAGTGTTAGAAACCGACAAAGAAACATAGTTGCAAATAAATCATGGCAACTGGGAATGACATAGAAATCCAATAGCTTGTGTGTATTATGTATGCATACTTCAACAATGCTGATTAACCAAATAAAATTAAGAACCTCTGTAACCCTTTCGCCATTTCATATGTTATGCATAAGCACATGCCGGCTACTATTTTTATTTATCTGGTGCTTAAGTCAAATCGACTGTTCAGTCCAACGAAACTATCATCGGAATTTTAAATTTGCTGCCTTAAACTTTATACTACACATAGGACAATGGAACAAACTATTTTGAGCAAAATCCACATGAAAACCATTCAAAAAATAACTACCGTACAAATAATAACATCTGGCAACCAACTATGTTAAAGTGAATACCAAAACTCACTAGAACAGAAAGCTGGGACTGTTTCTGTGTGCTTCTCTGTGTGGGTGAGCGGGTGGGTGGGTTGTGGTGGCAGTGTGTTGGGTGTGTGTGTGTGTGTGTGTGTTTTGTGGTAGGGGGGGGGTGTGTGTTGGGGGGGGGGGGGGGGAGGGGGGGGTGTGGGGGTGGGGAGGGATCATACATGCACTGATGCATGACAGAGTTGGGGAGAAGATAAAAAGGGAAGAAGATATAGAAATTTAAAATAATATAGGAAAGAAGAAGATAAAGATAAATTCAGGCTTCAGCACCCAAGAGATCTCTCTCCCACTCTGCAATCACCATGCAAGAGTTCAAATTTTGAAAAGCACATCCGCATGCTAATCTGGAATTCATTTAATCCATTCATCATAGTTTGCTTAAACAACTACAGCACTTAGCCTTAAATAGGCCCATACAAAGAGTACTCTCCCACCACAACCAATGTGGAACTAAAACACTACGAAAACAAATAACACAAATAAAGAACTAAATAAAAAAACTAAAAATAGACTAATTCCCATTAACTCTCATCGACTTGAAAACAATCATCTCTGGTGAACGCAATGATAACAGATAGCAGGCAGAACTGAATCAGATCTCGCATGAATCTCCTCAATAAGGCTAAGATGGTGGTTGCAACATCAATACAAGGGAATCATATCGAGCCCACAGTGGAGGTGGATTTGGCCTTCGTGATGAACCTGCTGTAAATGATGATAGCTTGAAGAAAGCACAGGCTGCAACCAACAGTGAATCACCATTAATGGGAGCTGAATCGATACCAAGATCCCATGGGATCTCCACCGCATGAGTAACAGATGTGATCCTTTGTAGAACTTTAGAGGAATCCATATGTCGAACGTGGATCCCCCTCACAACCTCAGGGTGACTAATAATCATCACCTCAGTCTCAACTGTAAATTCCTGCAATACACTATTTAAACATGCAGAAAATTTATAGTTATCATTGTCATTTGCCAATTGTCCAGTGATATCATCATATGCACCAGGCAAATGTACAATATACACTCAAGGCATGACTTCTAATGAAGCAAAAATGGAACATATAGGATGCCTACTAGGACATGCAACAAACTCAGATAGTGGGATACTAGACTCAGAATACATCTCCAAACAACCACTAAAAGAAGAAAAGCTAAAAATTACTAAATGGGTCATAGTAAGAAACTCCAAAGGCTGACTAGAAAGAGGATAACTAATAGTAGTCACTGTAGATTTAGCCGCTGACTCACGCTAAGCATCAAAATACCACTATCATGAGTATGAACATCAGTAGGCAAAACTGATAGGCCTCATCAAGTATTGGTATACAGGACTCAACAATTATAGTGTCAATAACACTAGTAGTAACTGGTTCTCTCATGGTTGTATCATCTCAAGTTGATTTCTCATACTTCACGTCTCAGGGCTTGCAGTTCCTTTAGCAATAAGGCCAATTTCTCTTTCATATTTAACTGCAAGACAATCAAACACACAGATGCACAATTCCCTAGATTCCAAACGAAGTGTGTACTCTAAAATGAATAAAAAATAAAATTCCCTAAAAGGTCGAGCCTAAATGCATAGAGATGCAATCCTAAAATGATGATAAACACGAGTGCCATATCTAGAAGAAAGCAAATGATAACTAGAACTAGCAAATTTCAATTGTACAATAGTTATGCTAAGAGTTTAGCAATCAAAGCTCAACTTAAGAGTTACCTAAGGGGTGAGTCGTTCATGCCCAATATAAATTTCCTCTAAGATTCCTTGAGAATATATCGGTTGGACTTAGTTACAGTTTCAACAATTCAGATGAAATTCAAATCGGACTCCGAATGGGTGTGAAACGGGCTCTGGAATGATGTAGCGCTATTTTGTGGAACAAACGGCTCAGGGTGAAGCCGGGGCTCAGTCGGAATCAGCTCACCTCAGACTAACTTTGGCTCGATCAGCTTGTGGTTTGGCTCGGTGGCTTGGCTCAGTTGGCTGGCCAGGCTCATGATGGCGTTGATGGCTAGAGATCGGCTTGGCGGGTCAAATTAGGCAGTGAGCGAGTCAAGTCGGGTTTGGTTGGATCCGTCCCGATATAATCTGATTTCACCCGTTTGGGGCTTTCTCGATGCATACGGAGTTGTTTGTGGCAGTGAAGGAGTAGAGGCAAGGGCGGTGGAGCTTGAGATGGCGTCAAGGAATGACGGCGAGGGTGTGACGAGATGAAGAGGGCGGCGAGATCTGGGAGGCGTGGAATAGTCATTGCGGGTCTAGAGGCGGTGGGCGTCGTGGTGGCTTCAGGGTGAAGACGAGGAAGAGTGGGCATCTCTGATGTGGGTGTCAGTGGTCAAGGACATCGATGGCGAGGACGTCGAGGAGGGACCGTGATAAGATAGATCCAGTTCACAGATCTGGACGAACAGGAAGACAAAGTCGTTGGTGGATCTGGTGATGGTGGTGTTATTGTCGAAGACGAAGAGCGTGTTTGTTTCGCCGCAAAACGCCGCAAAACGCAAGTCGTAAAACTTCTTTTCCATTTTCCGTTCGTTTCGCTGAAAAACAAGTTGCAAAATGCAACTCTTCTTTTCCCACTTGCAGTTGCTACAGTTAAATTTGTGGTCATGTAAATCTCACTTTCACTCATATTTCCCACTTGCAGTTGCTACAGTTAATTTTGTGGTCATGTAATTCTCACTTGTAGTACACTCACAGTTCAAAACAGTTACTTAATAATCAATATATAATTTAATATTATTAAATATTTAATATTTTAAATAGTGTTCAATTTCTTATTTAATATTTAATTATTTTTATTTTTTATCTTTATTTTTGTATTGTTTTAATATTGTTTTAATATTTAATATTTTACTATTTTAATTTAATATTTTTATTTAATATTTTATTTAATACTTTATTATTTTATTAATACTTATTCCATTTTTTATTATTTTATTTAGAGTTAATATTTTATTAATATAACAATATTATACTTTAATATAAAATTACTATATATTTAATTATTTATTTTTATATAAAAAATTACTTTATTAATTTCATAATATATTTTATTATTATATTAATATTTTATTATGTTAATATTGTAATAATAATTCAGTATAATAATACTATAATGATAATCTATTATTAAATTATAATTATATTTTACTTTGTTAATTTTATATTTCTATAATATTACAATAATATTATAATAAAATTTATATTATAATAATTTTCAAGTACTTTTAATATTATAATATTATAACTGTATTTTATTATTGTTGTAAGATTTTTTAATATTTATATTTTATTAGTATTCTTAAAATTTTATTAATGTTCTTTAGATTTTCTTAAAATTTTATATTATTTATTTAGTTAATATTTTAGTAATATTTTACTATTTATACTAATATTTTATTAATATTATTGTTATAAATAAAATATTAAGATTATTAATTTTTTATCTCAAATTATTAATACAATTTAATTGCAATAGTAGATTTAATTAATAGTATTTATAATATTTAAATCACTGCTACAGTTAATTTTGTGGTCAACTTTTCCAAAAACACAATATACTTTATCATTTACACTTTCACTTTATCAACCAAACACCGTAAAACACAATATACTTTTTCATTTACACTTCACTTTATCAACCAAACACCGTAAACACAATATATTTTCTCTGCTACAGTTCACTTTTTCCATTCTCATTTTACGACTTACGACTTGCGACATTTGCAACGAAACAAACAGACCCGAAGAGCGGTTTCTGATATTGGACCTTCGGCGGGGATGATTGATGATGTAGATCAGGGTTGTCAACGAGGAGTCGTGTGGCCTTTGGATTCAATGAGGAAGGCAGGTCAGCAGCGGTGAGGGAGATGTCGGCGGTGAAGAGTTGTAATGAAGAAGACGAGGGCCTCATGGCGATCTACAGAGGATGATGAAAGAACAATAACAGTTTTGATTTTTTTTTTTTTCCTTTTGATTTCTTTTTCCTTTTCTTTTCTTTTTTCAAAAACTAAACTTGAAGATGAGAAGAGCATATCTAGGAATTTTTTTTTAGATTTGTGGGAGGGAAGAAAATTTTGTGGAGAAAGAAAACAGCCAAAATTTAGCTCTAATACCAATTTGATGTGGGGCAGGTTATGGGAGATGATAAAAAGAGAAAATATAAAATTTGAAATAATACAGGAAAGAAGAGGATAAAGATAAGTCTGGACTTCAGCTGTAACGGTTCCAATTTTCTTAAATCCTCAATTAATATAAGCATTCTTTTAAACCAGCAGATTCTCATAATCTCCAAATTCTTAAAAATTTCGACAACACCTCCTTCGTAAATATTGATATGTCCAAATATATATTTTAAATCTCAATAATTTCGACCAACATCAGCCTACTTATTCTCAATCCAAATATATAAACTGAACTCAACAATCACCCACGCAGTCATAATAATGTTTCGGCTACTTATATGTAACACGGTAACACAAGCTCGAGAGTACCCCTCTCGGCCTCCACAAAAAATGCAGGACTATCTGTAACTCCAGCTCAAGATAATCATAATCATCAAAATCTAACTTATCTCGATACCAATCCATTCTACAAATATGATACATGCTACACGTACGCGTCAATAAATATATAAACAAAAATACAATAAGAATCTTAACATAATGAAACCAAAACACATCCTCAACGCTATTATTATTAATGAAATTCTAAAACAACACTAAAATGAATCAGGCCTCCACCTTGCCTCGACCTGAAAAACATGAAACTAGAAAGAAGTGAGCTCGCAACTCAGTGAGTAGAGTTAGAAAGAAATCAAAAAATAGTGAACATAATCAATAATGAGATGATTTTTTTCAAGCAATAGGACAAATCTAAATGAACAAGTGAGGCAGGAGTCGACAACATTGCATGATGTAATAATCAAGACAATTATATCCATAATCTTCAGAAATGGTCTGATTCTTTTGGTCAGGATTTCTGAACACTTTATTGAGTCTTCATTCTACATATGATAGGATTTATGAGTTGAATAGAACAAATTCTATTTAGTTATTTAGTTTCTTACCGAATTCATCTTGTGTATACGCAACATGTATTACCCACGTATCTTGTATTCCACACACGGTGATGCATCAATTACTAAATCATAAACGTAGTTAATGCATCCAGATAACACATGTATCACAAAAACATACTTGCATGTCATATAGTAATATCACACTTCACATACCACAATATCACGTGCCGTGTTAAATGAGATACACAATATATATTATTTACATGCGCATTCAATTCACTCGTGAAGTGCAGAATTCTCCGCCTTCCCCTCCTACCGGCTCTCGCCCGGCCCCTTCCCCCATATATATATGTGTGTGTGTATAATAATAACACCGTCTTCTCCCTCCTACCGACTCCCGCCTGGCCCTTTCCTCCGTTATGTATATATATGTGTACATATATTATATAACAATAACACCGTCTTCCCCTCCTACCGACTCCCGCCCGGCCCCTTCCTCCATATATATAGATATATCAAACAATAATATCGTCTTCCCTCTCCTACCGGCTCCCGCCCGGCCCCTCCTCCAATGTGCAAGAATGCAAAAGACATTTACACTTACATACAAATAACAACAAATGTATCAATACGAAATATCAACAAAATATGGTTCAGTGTATATATATAAATTCATATATGTTAATACTGCAGTGATATATTCACCTCTTTTGTGTAGGTCGATTCTCATTCACATTAAATGTATCCAGCCCTCTTGGCTCGATTACATGTATATGTGTGTATATATATATACATAACCAAAATGTCATACACAAACATGTTTATAAAAGTTCCCAGAGCGTACCTTATAGTTGGAAGCAATCATCACTTATATAACAGTGCACTCATGTGTCAGTAACCATACGAATAACGAACCACTTATTAGACAATTGCTTGCACTACCACCCATATTCTTAGGTCATACAGTTAGGTCTTGCGGTTAAATATGCTTCTCTTTTATGTTCGATATTTGATGTCATAAAAAAAATTAACTGTAAACCCATATTCGAAATCTTAGCATA
The DNA here is from genome assembly GCA_038442645.1 of Agave tequilana. Taxonomy (NCBI): domain Eukaryota; kingdom Viridiplantae; phylum Streptophyta; class Magnoliopsida; order Asparagales; family Asparagaceae; genus Agave; species Agave tequilana. The sequence continues at coordinate 21,928 of JAVJIF010025458.1, read as the reverse complement.
TTTATTAATTATAGGTGCTCTAATAAGTCGACACTTAAGTGGCATCATACATTTTCATTCTATCAAAATCATTAATTGTGATTAAAGAGTATATGATTCATTAGATCAAGCTCTCATCACAAGTATTAATCGGTTCTTCAATCTTTGTAAATCCATTATGTATTATTTTGGCCAGTCATCCACTAAGTCCATTATTGATTTATATGAGCGCAATTATCCCTCTTGGTGTTGTCAGGAGTAACTAATTATATTCATGTTCAAGTTCAATTTGCTTACTTTTTATGCTTAATTAGTTTAAGAGTATAGTTCACTCACTCAACCCTTAAGATAACAAGGATTGAAGTCATGAGTAATTTCTATACTTGATAATTACATAGGATAAAGTGTTAGAAGAAAAGAATTAAATTGGTCGAATGGAGTTCACCACTATGCATAATTGAAATATCTAATCGTTCAGAGAGTTGAAGGGCTATTAGAAATCAGTTGCACTGCACAATCAAACAAGGCAAAGTTCTACTTTGAATTTTTTTAACTAATCTTATAAAACTTATTCAAGTGGACAAGGGTAACAAGTCCTTAATAAGAATAAGTTATTATGCATCGATAGATATGACGACTAACTCTAAATATAGGACGAATGAGTTTACACTCTTTCAGTGGTTTCTTTATACATGAAAGATCAATAAGGCATTATCATAGGACAGTAACATAACTATTATTAGGTCCATGTTCTTCCAATGGTTTATTTGAATTGAAAGATTTGGCCAGTGTTGAGTTCTCAATAATACTTATAGTTATCTAGGATATGTTATCTAGGATCTCTGGTAGTTTGTTTCTCAGTTCCCATATTCTATCCTCAAGAACATGCTTGAGTCATAACTAGAAAGGAAAAACAGTGTACTCGAGTCTTTCTCCTTCTTGAAAAGATATTTGGTACATCTTCAAGTGCTTCTAGCTTTGGTGATGGAGTACTAGTATAGACTAGATAGATTATGAGACCCTATCTGTCCTCAATCGTCTACTTACTCAATTGAGTTTAAAAGTGAGGAACCAAGAGTAGAAGCCAAAAAGAAGGGACACCTACTCTTGTACAATATCCTTCGCTCATAGGAGATAAGTGTGGATTTGTGATGTATTACCTACAAGGGGGAGCAAGGAAACAAGTACATAACTAGCAGAAGTTCAAACTTTTAGTATACTCAGGCTCATTCATATTCCAAAATAACAACAATTCACCAGGACCGAAGGTATTCATGCTTGTAGCAATTGCGCCTGAAGACTGATATTATGAATCAAGATATTTTTGTAAAGGACATGCACTGAAGATTTATATTAAGATTACTGAATAATTCGCAGAAGGTCTTACAATTTATTGACTATAATTTCTAAGGGTATCTCCAGCCACAGTAGAAGGTAATGATATTCTATATACCACATTCTGCAATTTATGTGTGAGGATTGCCTTGACCCCCCAAAAACTAATCACCCTGAATTTTCACCAGAATCTCGACCCGTTCTTCCTTTCTTGGTCACTCAAAGACTTGTACATTTTGGCTACGAATTGACTCATAGCCTCCCAACTTGCCTTGACCTTTATTAAGTTTAATTCTTACCACTTCTTAACTTTGAATTTATTTCCTTGTGTCAAATGAGTAATCTAATCTATAAGATGAGAAATTATTAAGGATCTCTTATATCAAAGTAGAACATATCCACTTGCACACCTGTTAGGGAACAATTTGGAAACCAATTCTTCAATGAGTTATGTTGTAACCTCATTCTTTAGTGGAGATAATCAAATAGCAACACCAACAATCAACCACAAGAACAAGAGTAATTAGGGTATTTATAGTTACACACCATAGTGATTTTAGGATTTCAATAAGCTAGAATTACTATGATATCCATTAATGATCATAGGCAATATTCAGGTTTGCTTGGATTCAGAAGATTTTCAGCAAGAAATTTGAATTAAAGAAGAGAAAATTTCTTCACAATAAGCTCAGTGGTTTTCAAGAGTCTCAAAGCAACACCAATTTGATTATGTGAGCTTAAGCACACGTTGATCGTGCTCATGAAATTTTCTGGAAATAAAATTCAAAATAACAGAAATATATGATTCAAGGCAAAGTCTCCCTCACCTAGGGCTTTTCCTCTCCTTTAGATTTCCACCCAGGTCTACCCCGTCACACCGCCGCACCGCCGTCATGCGCCGCCCACGCCCCTGCTCCGGCGCGCGCGCTGCTGGGTCGTGCACCAGCACAAACCAGAGAGAGGAGAAGGGGAAAGAGAGAGGAGAGAAATTGAAAGGGAGATTGTGGGGAGATCAGATTGGGAGATTTGCTTCCGTTCATCTTTAGAGAGAAATTGGGGGGAAAAAGGATGAAGAGAGATGGGGTTGGTAAGAATGAGTTATTATCATATTTTTTTCTCATTTCTCTTTTTATATATATGTGGGGATTTATATCCATTTACCACATCACCCCTCATTCCTAAGTTGCCCAAACTCTCACCACGTCACTTGCCCACTAGCTAGCTTAGAATTTTAATATTTGTGTATTTGTGGGGTAATGTACATGGTAGAAATACAACTACATGATGATGTATATATATAGGTATACATTCATATACAGTCATATATACCAATTATTTTATACACAAAATTAATACTCATCAAATTTTATTCCACTTCCAAATTTTTCTCAAAATTTTTGAAATCCACTTCACACTAATTAATAAATAATCATCTTTAATTATTCTATTTAAAAACTCAAATCTCAAAATTAGGATATTAAATCAAAATTTAATAATCCGGATGTAATATCAGCACCCAGGAGAACTCTCCCACTCTGCACATCACCATGCAAGAGATTCAAATTTTGAAAAGCATATCAGCATGCTAATCAAGAATTCATTTAATCGATTCATCATAGTCTGCCTAAACGACTACAACACTTGGCCTCAAATAGGCCCATACAAATAGTACTCTCCCACCATAACCAATGTGAAACTAAAACACTACTAAAACAAATAACACACATAAAGAACAAAATAAAGAAACTAAAAATAGACTGATTCCCATCATGCAAACATGATATATTTCTCAAAATAGAACTCTTGTTGCAAACTTACTAGTAATCCGTAGCTTTGTGTCTGTGGGCTTCGCTAGCCCCAACTCCAATAGCTTGTCCAAATAGCGAGCATCAGCAGATTGCATGCATGGAGTCATAGAAGCATTTTCAGGATCACCATCTGGATACTGGACCGAGATATCATCCACATAGGAGATTATCATATCACGAATTTCCTTCTCTAACAATTGCAAAACCTCCTTCCCATCAGATTTACCACTAGAAATTAAGCATTTTAAGGATATGAGGATTGAATTAAGGGATTCAAGCTCATTGACGGGGCTGAAGGGGCCATAATCTTTCTCTCCCACAAAATATAACTCTTCCTGAAAGCCAAGGAAAGAAACTCAAATAGACAAAGGAGTGCTAATACACGCACACATTTTTAGGAAAAAGAACTTTCCCAAGAAACAGAGTACATAGAATATAATAAATAAACATACCCGATTCAGATGAAATATCCTTGCAGCTCTAACAATAGACTCCAATAAGGCAGGTGGAGTTTTATTAGACAGAGACGCAGCTACTTGAAGTTCATGAGATCCAACTTGTTTTAGTCTCAAGGAGCTCCTCTTCTCAATTAAAAACTGACAATATAATAGAAAAAATTTCAAATGATCAACAAAAAGATGGAAGGGCAGAGCTACAAAGAAAGCAAAATCTAAATTCCACTCATTAAATTTCAAGTTTAGAGTGACAAATAGACTAATATAGTGTATACTAAACAAAAGCAGTACAATGAGTTTGATCATAAGAACACAATAGCAAAAAAGAATATCAGGAGTTACATTGATGCCGATTTTTTTTTGCATGGCAATTTTAGGAACTGTTTCCAAGAACAGAAAATCCCATCAAATTTTGTCCATGCATTAGACTCAGTTTGAATTTGTCCACAACCAGCATTTCATTCCTATGCTAAATTATTTTATCTGATAGCTTTTAATGAGCATTATCTCTCATGAACAGATATAAGCGGAGATAATAGAAAGAAGATGAACTTGCATTGCTAATAGAGCGCCTAATGTGATAAGTATATCTTACATGCTTGAAAAGTTTGTTTACTTTTGATTAATATAATCATAGATAGTAGGAAGAAACGTAACTTGCCTAGTTGTCTAGAGAATGTATCCTGAACTGTATATATTACATTTTTGAAACAAATTTACCGCTTCGTGGTAATTGTGTTGGAATATGAAGAATATAAACGTGAATCTTTAAATTGAATTACGGCGAGATCCGTTGATCGAATCAATGGATGATGGTTGGAGTGTGTTCTCCTTCCATTTGGGATGAAGGTGGTATATTCACATGTTCAATTCTGACTTCGAATGAATGAGATATTCAAGTCTAAAGATTGCCTAATTCAAAGCCAAAATGGAACTAAAAGTAGCTAAAAGCATTTAGTCCACATTGGCCATGAGATGGAAGTTCGTAGTGTTTAAATAGAGAAAATTGAGAACAAAGGGCATGCCCTTTGGATACTGGAGTTTTCGCGCGCGATTCGGAGGGAACCATGCCCGCTCATGCGTGCGCGCGCCGCCGCTGGCGGCGGCAGCGGGGCCTGGCTCGGGCTCGGCCTCGGGCCCGGGTCTGAGTCAGAGTCTGGGTTCGGGTTCGGGTTCCCTACCCGGCCTGGTTCTTTTTGAATCAGGTCTCACGGGTATGGGTTGCGAGCATACCCGCTCCGCTACCCAAACCAGACCCGCTCCGCTCCGGATCCGAACCGCCCCCCAACGGACCCGCTCCGCGTCAGTTGGACAGCCGACTGTTGGGTCAAACCGTTGCAACGGTTCAAACCGAACCGTCGCAAGCTTTCGTTGGTTCAGACCCGTTGGCCCCTCCTGGAGCGCTATAAATAGCGCTCCGAATTCTCAATTGAAACACACGAACACAAAAAATCAGAATAACTCTCTCTGCGTTCTGAACTGGGAAGCGAGGTTCTGCGTTCTGAACTGGGAAGTGGAGTTCTAAAGTAACTTCCAGCGAGAAGTGGGAAAGTCAGTTTCTGAAGCAACTTTCAAAGAAGATTCTGCAAAATTCGTTCTGAAAGAGAGCTCAGAAAATTCAACAGATTCTTTAATAGAATTATTGTCTGAATCTGGGACTTCCGCAGAAGAATATTCTTCAACCTTCCTTCCTCCTCTTCAGTGGTGCTCCTCCAAAGTAAAGGCAAATATTCTCCCAAAATTTGTCTTTGTCCTGCTGCTTCAACCATCCTGTGAAGGTACTGGTTTAACTACGGTTCGACCGTACGGTGATTGGTAGTGCTATCTAAATACCGTGAAGGAGTGTTGTATCTTGGGAGACCAGCGTCCAGTAACCCGTTAGCACGGGTGCGGGGGACGTAATTGTCTTAAGGAGATTCGCTCTAAGCGTACCTCACTCCAAGTACTGTATAAGTGAATTAATTTCTTTATACAGGAGATATACTGATATTCAGTATATTGAGACTGATTTAGATTCAGTTTAATTGGTGTTTAACCAAGGAAGGAAATTGAAAGGTGGTTCTTAAATTAAGAAATGTTCTCTTGAACGGAAAACCTCCCACCCGATATTTGCCGACATGGCCAATTAGATTGTTGATATTTCAGTGATCTTGAATAGTTGTCAGATTGATTCCTGTTAAGCAAAAACCAACAAATTGATCCCTCTTTTTTCTGCTCTTTAGGCAGAGAGAAGCTAGGTTTAAACATCATTTTCCTTTTCTGTTCAAGATGCTTGAACATCCATAAAGCTCATTTCTTTTGCTGCAAGAGTTGAAGTATTGGTATTGCAGTGAAACAAAATCATAAAGGGCATATTTGGTTGCTGAAAAGAAAAAATGAAAAGTCGATGAAAAGTGACACCAAATTCCACTGGACAGCAGGCATATTTCTTTTGCTCCAAATACTAATGCAGGATAGGGTCTTAAGTGTAATATTCTCATTTTATTGCCTGGGATTGGAGGTGGTTGGGGAAGTGGGGAATAAAGATAAAATGCCCTTGTACTTTGCATTATCAATTACCAATCAACTCAGTTTCTTCAAGCCAGACAATATTTCCAAATGTTAATTAAAGGAAGTAATCAGTTACACTTTCTCGCTTTTCATTCTCTTTATGGCAATGGAATAGATCCTAACAGCGATACATATGCCCAATTACTTAATGAAAAGTCATACTTAATCTGTTACATTTAAATTTCATGTGAAAAAATGGTACAAAGACATTCCTTTCCTATATATTGATTTACAGACTCGACCAGAAAAATGCTGAGATTCTGGCCAAAACCAATTATTGTGGCTCTATAAATAAATTGTACATCACCACGAAGACAAAAAGGACAAACTGGAACACCATGCATGTAGAACACAGTAATTATACTAGTTTTTAAATTATACTATAATAAAAGTCAAAGGTGAATAAGGATGAGAGCGAGTATGACCGTAAAAGGGAAGTAAACATGTTTTGATATTAATAAAGGATGTGAAGCAATCAAGTGCAAGACGAAAAAGAAAAATTCTTGATGACATGCTATGAATTTGTTAACGCAAGGCCCATAATTAATTGGAGGTGAATACCTACAAGGGAATACATAGGGATACAAACAATCTTCGACCCTACAGCTAAGACATGGGGATAGCATCCCAAGCAAAAATATAACTGCTACAGTCTACAGGTGAAAGATTGTCATTTGTCATATCAAGCGAATTATGTAACCAATGGCATAGCTGGAGTTTTAAACTCGGAGGGGGCACATTTTCATGTACCAACCTAAATCTGATTAGAAAATAAAAGAAAAAAACTATTTATAACATTTATATCTTTAAATTAAAATTTCATAATACTAGTTCAAATTAATAATATGTTAAAAAAATTAAATTATTAATCTATTCTAAATGCCTTCAGAATTTATCTCCATTACTTTTCAAGTAGAGGAAAATATACATGTTTATTATTATAATTCTTAAATTATTCTTAATATATAATCCACCTTTATTGTTGAACACTTGATTTATAAATAGTTATCTTTTCTAGTAAATTTTTTGTTTACCTTTCCTTTTTTATTTGCATTTTTCTTTTATTTCCCTTTATTTTATTTTTTTTCATGTGTTAAACGCTCTCTTAAATTAATAAAAAGTTTTGGGAGAAATAAGAGAAAAAGTACAAAAAGAAATTAAACTTATTATTTTGAATTAATAAAGTGCTTTGTTGGGAAAATAGGGTTTAAAAATTAAAAAAAATTAGAAAGAAAATAAACATAATTTTCTATTAACAACACAACAACTAAGCATTTGTTCCAAGTACTTGGGGTAGGCTACATGAACCAAAAGAGAATTACACCGGATCGGGCACATGGAGCCGCTTTCTCCACTCATTCTTATAGAGCAATATGCCTTCATTAGGACCTTTAACCTTTATATCTTCTCGTATCACATCCACCCATGTTCTTCTGTATCCCATTCGCTCTTTAACTTGCCTAATTTGATACGCTAGCGCATCTTTAGGTCTACGTCGCACATAATCAAACCATCGTAGACGGTTTTCTCTCATCTTCTCTTCTATAAGGGCTACGCCTATCTTAGTACGAATATCCTCATTTCTCACTTTATCAATGCCACTGTGTATAACATGAAGCATTAATATCAATTTCCAATATTATGCATGTGTGTGCTCGCTACTATTGTAAGAAACTTACAGATGAAAATTAACTTATTGTTGCCACCCATTCGTAAGATAAAAACATAATGTAAAGCATCATTTCCAATGTTATGCATGCGTACGATCACTACTATTGTAAGAAACTTACAGATGAAAATTAACTAATTGTTGCCACCCATTAGTAAGATAAAAACATAATGTTGATAAGAAAAGAGCAAATGCAATTGAATAGCTTTTGGTATAAAAAAGGAACCATTGTTACTGGCATTGTCATGCCATCCCAATGAAGTAGGCATCTTAAAAGATATTATGACTCATTTGGAAGCCCCATAGAACCGACATGATTATTTCAAGTATTACAATTTAGTTGGAAGGTAAAATCTTCACACAAGTACATGTAATCGTTGAGCTAAAAAATGTTAGCTTATATCATAAGTCAACTATTGGGCTGCATTTTGAATGCCCACATCTTCAAGTATTACAATTTAATTCTCGATTTATACAATAAATCTTCCCCTAGAGTCACCATGATAATTCAGTGATCCTTAATAAGAGTTGCCTTGTGAAGCGTATTTCGGCTTGCATCAATTAAATCCTTCATCTCATAAGGCGAGAGGCGGGGGGAATCCCCTTGTCCATCCTAGAAATTTGTTGGTATATACCTTATCTAATATATCTTGGAATGATGATTTTTTTCATTTTTGTTTCGTGTATTTGTGGGGAGTGCTTGGAGTAGTTTATTTGGGTGGGATCGTTGTATATCCACCGCAAATAGGTTTATCAATATTCTGTAACATCTGAAAGTGGGCAATTTTTCTTCAGACTTGAGAACTCATTGAAAGTATTTATAGTTGTCACAAGATCTCAAGACATGAAAAGAAATTCTAGAGGCATAGAAAACAAGCATTATGATAAGCGCAATCCAAGGACCAATGCTAGACATGCAAACAATGTAACACTGGACCCTTTTTTCACCACCGAAGTATTAAAAAAATGTAATAAGATAAAGTCAATCAGTGTCGCCACTTTAATCATGGATGATTCAAGGCCGGTAAGTATAAGATAAATGACCCTCCACCCAAATTCCTTCATATACGCTAAAGACTTTGCCCCATCTTTCATACAAGAAAGGAATATTATTTTAGCTCAAGAAACTCCCCCCAGACCCCTTGGTATATTCTTAAAAAAATACCTCACCTGTCAAATAAGAAAATTTCTTTATTAGGCCCAAGAAAATATCTGCTCGTACCTCCACAATTGCAACTACTCATCCAGAATCAAATGAACAATGCAAACTTGGGAAAGTCCAAAGGGTTTAGGCAGGACGAAGGTAACGAGGGCATGCAGGGGCGGCCGCGCCATGCCCTTGAGTTTCCAAAAAATTCATAAATTAGCATATACTTTTACTTGCTAATCCCCCCCTTCAATTAGAGATCCTTAATATTTAGCTTTACAAAAAGAAGAAACTTTCTAAAACCACTATTGTGTGATTTATGAGGTGTATGGTATTATAGAATTACTATAGATGCTTCCTCCTTTTAGCCGAAATATTAGGAATAGGCATGTAAAAGTCAAATATGAGGTTTGAACGCATAAATCACCATTTCCTTATAAGAAAAACACAACTAATAAAACAAATATTTAACTAATCTCTCAAATGTCAAATAAGATTTTCACATGTGCTTTCTTTATCCACCAGTTGTTCACCATATTTACTTATCTCCTGGCCTAAAATTTATCTGTTTTTATTTATATTTACAAATTAAAATTTTTACTATTTTATAAACAGATTATCCAAGAATTAAAAAAATTTGATTGAAAAAAAGAATATGTGAACAAGGACATCTAATTAGTTATGCCATGTGTCCATAAACTATTATTATTCTTGTTATAATTTTTATGATAACTTTGAACTCTCTATGTGAATTTACACTTCAATGCAATCGAGTTGTTACAAACTACTTATGAAAGAGATTAATTCTATAAAACTATAAGAGAGTTTAAATATATTATTATTATTTTTTTTAATGAATATTACAATAATATTTGGGTTGCAAAGTTTTTGTTGAACTAAATTTGTACTTTTAGGATTTAGTTCATTTTTGTATTCTTTTCTTTCAATTTTTATACTCGCCCCACATGAATGATTCTTGGCTCTATCTCTAGTTTAGGAATCTTTAAGTTTCTTAATATTCTATTTCTTAATATTTAAAGAGATACTTTCGTGTTTCTACTTGAACAAGAAATAACAAGAAAAATAAAAAGAAAAATAAATGAGAATAGAGTCAAAAGAAAAAAGAAGAGAGCAAAAAAACAAAAAGAAGTCGGTGCTTTTAGAAAAACCATGAAATATGTATGCATGTTTTGTTATTTTATTTCTCTTCAATTGTAAATAATCTAGAACTTTATTTTCTTATTTTGCGAATAGTATATTTGCAACTGCAATCGGTAATTCTCTTCTAAATAGTATCAAGATAATAAAGTAACAAGCTAGTAGGTATTTTAGGGTTTTATTTCTTAATCTGGTTATTTTGTTCCACATCATTACAATAAAATGATAGTATACGCTATATTAAACTTGTGTATCTTTTTTTTGTGAATATGGAATGAATAATACATTATGCTTAAATTTAGATATTCGTAAAGTATTTTTGAATTTGAACAATAAGTTTTTACTCTCTCTATTATGAATATCTTTTTAATTTATATACTATCTTTCATATGTTATTTCCCTTACCTGTCAGATAATCCTAGACTCTAATATCCTAATGAATCTCCGAGACCCAAAGAAAAAGAGATGACCCAAAATGCATCAGCCAAATAAAAATAACTTAAGAAAATAAACACTCCACTGAAAATTAACAATGTGGTAATAATGCAACATGGATGGATTTTAAAATAAAATTGAGGTGACATAAAATTTCTTTATAGACAATGGTTTGTCAGCTATACCTTCTTCGTCTTGAGAATGTATGGATCATTGGGTGAACAAGTCCGCCATTCCTCGCACCATGGAAGTTTTGGGCACTCCAAGAAACGTTTAATACACAGTGTAAAAGTAATATCCTTCCTCTTGTCCTGCTTCCTTTGAATGGCTGCATTCATCTCCTTCTGTTGTTGAACGAGATCACAAAAAAAAATAAGTTTTCTTCAATATTTACTTGTCGAAAACATTACAAAAATTCAGAACAGCAAGTCATCTTAGTTTCATATTCATCTTGGTGAGATTATATTAACAGACCGCTAACATATTAATATTCGTCTCAGTTAAAAAAAAAAAAACTCTTTTTCTGTTCCTCCCTCCTTATAACTCAATATAGCATGATTTATTTATTGATATTTAAGAGAGAAACTTTTACAAATCTATCTAGTAACAAAGCATGCATCTAGACATGACATAATCAGATAATTAGTTTAAAGTAAATTCCAGTGAAAAGGAAATTTTGAAAGCGGTAAAATTCAGGCAAAACACCACCTTTTCCATGATTCGGCGACCTTTCAATTCTACATGTCCGTGGTTGGAAGCGACAGCAAGATATCTATTCGTGGAAATTGGAAGGCCATATTCATATTCTTCTTCTTCTTCTTCTTCTTCAAGTTCTCCTTGGACTTTTCATATCTATTAAAATCAACTCTTGGCACAAAACAATCACTTTCATCAATGCTCGGTTGAGTAGCAGCTTCCGAACACCCTTCTTGACTTTTCATATCTATTAAAATCAACATCAAAATATATTGTTCAAAACTATCAAAAGAAACTCTTTTAGAAAAAAATAAATTTGAATGAAATGGAAACAAACATATCTCCAACAATAGGCCCTCTTATTTATACTTAACAATGGTTTAATCCAAGGAACTTAGCGTGAAATGGAAACAAAATATGAAAAGAAAACAGATTCTAGGCCCTCTTATTTTTTAATTTTACCCAAGTCTCCGAATAGATTAGTTAAACCACCAAAATAATTTCTTTTAACAAAAATAAATGTGTTAAGTTTCTTTACTTATATCTGTCAAATTAAATCTGTTAAAAACAAATCTTTCAAATTAATCCTGTCAAATTAAATTACTTCAAACCACCAAATTAAATCTGTCAAAATAATTAATTTTAGATTAGGGTTATAACCGAAATGAATAACCTTGTGGGTGCTCAGAAGGGAGAAGGCGGTTGTGCGAAGTTGTGGCTGCAAGATGGAACAGTTGTTGTCGTGGTGGCTGCAAGATGAAGAGAGGGTGGTGACGCTGAGTCGGGTGCGAAGATGGAAGCCTCGTGCTCAGGGCGATGCTGAGGTTGGACCTCCGACTACGAGGAGAGCGAGGCTGACGATGACCTCCGATCTGCTGCGAGTAGAGAGAAAACGAGAGCGATGCCACCTCCGACCTCCGATCAGAGCAGAGGGCGACGGCCTCTGAACTCTGATGTCATACTCGTTTTTCGTTTGTATTCTGTTGATGACAAGGGTGAAGGCGATCGAGGGAGAAGCCGAGAAAGGGAGACGACCTCGTGGCAGGGAGAAGGGTACAGAGGTTAGAAGACCAGGGGCAGAGACGTTTTCATTGGGAAATTTATTGGCCATTACATGGATTTTTTTGATCCCATGCGCCTCAATTTGCAACCCTAATTTTTATATAGATTATTAGGAATTTTTAGAAACCTGAATTCTAATTGAGTAAGTTAGGATTAGGATGGAAATTTGAATTAGAATTTGAATTGTGATTATATAACTAGATTAGATTATAGATTTGAATTTGGATTATGATTAGAATTGGGTAAAGATCTCATAGTAACGGGTTATAAATTATTGGGTTTTAATTAAAAGAAATAAGTATGAAGAATAAAAAAAAATAGACAGTAGGCTTGTGGGCTTAGCTTTTGGACTTAAGAAAAATAGGAAAAGGAGAAGAAAATGAATGAAAATAAGAAGTGGGCTTGAGCTTATTGGGCTTGGATGAAAATAATAATACTATCATTAATACTAATGACTAAAACAATACAATATGAATAAGAATAATAACAATATCAATATTAAACAATAATAACAAATAAAAATATAGTAATTTAGATTAGGGATATTACACCTTGTCCAGGCCTGCCGGCTGGGCCTCTCAGCAACAGGGCCCTTGGCCATGTTAAAAAAAAAAAAGAAAAGAAAAAGGAAATTTCTGGACCAGACCCGGCCTGGGCCTGGGCCGCTACATATACATAAAAGGAAAAAAAAGAAAGAAGAAAGAGAGGAAAGAAGAATTTCATATTTAAATATTAGTTAAAAATAAAACATCTTTTTAAACTTCTAACATTTTTTTATTGAAATAAACTATATAGATTTATCGGGGCCTTATTATTTCAGTGCTTTAGATTTGGGATCGAGTTCAGGTGAGTGTTTCTTTTCTTTGTTTAATTTTATTTAATTTTATTGTGAATGTTTCTTTTCCTTGTGTTTTTATTTAATTTTGTTGTGAATGTTCTTTTCCTCTTTAAGTTATACAAAGATTTTGTGATAAATGATTTTATTTAGTTATGTAATTATGCTACTAAATTTACTGAGATGTCATTTGGGAGCGTTTGCTTGATAAGTATAATTTTATCACATTTTTATGCCCATATTTATGTATTATTTGTTTATAAATAATGCTACTCGGGTATTTGTAGTAGTGTTTTGTAGACAAATTTGTTAGGAGAAGACTGGAGTACAAAGCACTCTTTCGAGACCGTAAAACGCGCTAAAAGAAGTGAAAGCGAGATAGGAGGTTTGGCACTACTGGGATCGCTCCACTATGATTAAAACTGACATCAAAGAAATCTACAGTCAGTTCGGAGGAGTTTGAGACCAGTTCGGGTGAAAACACAATTTTACAAAAGTTCAGGGCTTAAACACAAAAGTGGTCAAAGATGAGAAGTGTAAAATTTATTTATGTACTCTCCTTGAACTATTATAATTATTTGAGACTCATGTGTAAAATAGCCAAAGTAATTTTTTCTCCGCCTCTCTTTCTTCACTCTGCAAATCCTTATCCACGTTATTATTTTCGTCTCCTATTTTTGATTGGCTGATTCGTCAAAGTCTCTCTCTCTGTCGTAGGGTGCTAACCACAGGGGGTTCGGTTCATGTGTGTGAGCCACACACACATACAATAAGAGAATCAATCCCGTGTTGACACGTGGATTAGTTCTCTTATAATCTCTTATAATATGTGTGTTAGGCCCACACACATAATATTATAATAGAACCAATTCACGTGTCAACGCAGGATTGATTCTCTTATTGTATGTGTGTGTGGCTCACACACATGAACCGAACCCAACAACAGGCGTCCCTCATCAAGGGCAAAAAAAAAAAAAAAAAACAGAGAGAGAAGAAGAACAGGCGCTGTAAAAGCGCCTGCCCACCAGGAGCTACAGGCGCCTCTTCCTAGGCGCCTAAGGCAGGCGCTATAGGCGCCTCTTCCCAGGGCGCCTACACAGCAAGGCGCCTCTTCCCAGGGCACCTATATATATAGGCGCCTGCAGCAAGGCGCCTCTCCCCAGGGCGCCTACAGGAGCCTACTGGAGTTTTAAAAAGCGCCCGTCACTTCGGGCGCTGAAATCAAAGAGGGAGCCTGCATCTTTGTGAAAATTTTGGATTGAAAACACAATAAGCAGTTGAGAATTTCAGGTAACTGTTGGAACTTCCTGTTGATGATACATTTGTAAAGTCATTTCAATGGAACTCTATCTCACAAACTTATACAAGAGTTTACATGCTCAAGACTTCCTAAGAAGAGTGGCTATGGTTGTGTTTTGTAATATTTAATAGTATATTAAAAGCCTTGAACACACACATCATAGCCCTATTAGTCGACTTATACCCTTTTGTAGTCGACTTATACTTAGTATAGTCAACTTGATATTTATATAGTCGACTAATGTTTGTCTTGCAAAGATACCAACTCTCTGTATTTTGACCTACATGCACTATCAGTCGACTTGACACTCATTATAGTCGACTAATACTTGGCCTAGTCGACTAATCATATTGTTCTAGTCGACTAGTTTCAGTTTCAGAAACTTGTCCTGTGTTTCAATCTTGACCTAGTCGACTTGGCCCATTTATAGTCGACTAACCCAGTGTAAATTGCCTACCCTAGTCGACTAACCCCACCCCCTAGTCGACTAATGGCAGTTCTGACTGTTGGACAGTTTTTGTTTTCTGGTGTTTTATCTAACGTTTCAATATTCAAAATTGACCTGATAACTGCCCTAACTAACAATAGATTTCAGCTAAAATAGGGATGTTGTCCTAGGCTAAAAATACTAATTCATATCAATAGTTTTCTGCCAAAAACTCTGTTGAAAAATCTGTTTTCAGAAAACTGCTTCCACTTTCGATTCTTCATTCAGATTCGATTCTATTCTATAGTGAAGATTTCTGAGAGTCCGCCTATAAAAGCCCTTGTTCACGATCACATACAGATTCAAGACTTATAGGATTATTTGTAATCACTCAAAGAGGAGTATTGTACAAGAGCGTCTTCGGGTTGAAGAGAGGTTGTACAAGGTGTTGTCGTCTTCTTGATTTATAAGAAGAGTTGTATACATTTGACAAAGGGGATTTGTCAAGTGGTATACAAGGTGTTGATTTTGGGTGTATAAAGTCAAAGAATAAAGGAAATCTCAAGCGGGTGAGTTGGGGACTGGATGTAGGTCACAAGGACCGAATCAGAATAAATCATTGTGGTTTGCGTTTGTTATCTTTTCTATGATTTAATTTCTTTATTTGCAAGTTATTTATATTTAACGCTAATATCTTTGTTTGAGTGTTAACGTATATTTAGATCCCACAATTCACATCATCTCGGGACCAACAGTAACTACTGTATAACTTTATTTAATTAATTCATTAATCGATAATTGATTGGTAATTAGTCAATTAGATTTATAATTTTTTTTGAAAATCTTATTAGATTAATTAAATTAGAAAGCAAATATTATCTTGTCTGATAATTAGGAATATTTTATGGTTATGAATATGTGTAACTAAATTATATTTCATGTGCCTAGGGTGATGAGCCTAGGCTACTAGATAGTGGTGAACTCTCAAATCTCTCAAATAAAATAGGAAAAGCACAGTAATGATTTTAATCAATGGGATTTATGCTAGCTATATTTAGAAATTGACAAGATATATTTAAATAATCGATATTCCATGCTTAGTGTTTTCCCTTAATTATTGCTTTAATTTTATTTTATTTTAGTCTCGTACTTTGATGGACTATGCGATTAATTTTAATATCTTGTGCTTAGGACTAATGTTCTAGGATTTTATGCCAATAAGAAAAGAGATTATTATTGTGCAATTGCAATCATTTAATTAAGAGATAAATACCACCACATGAACAGTAGTTTAGGGGATTCTACCCTAGGTGCATAATCCTTCTCTTTGACAACTTAATTCACACCAACTTCTTATTTTTCAACCAATTCGCCTAAGTCGTGTTAGGATCACAAGAAACACCTTCCATGTGGACCGACCC
The DNA here is from genome assembly GCA_038442645.1 of Agave tequilana. NCBI lineage: Eukaryota > Viridiplantae > Streptophyta > Magnoliopsida > Asparagales > Asparagaceae > Agave > Agave tequilana. The sequence goes on along the minus strand of JAVJIF010025458.1, from coordinate 5,651 downwards.
TCAAGTGTTACAACAACCTACTGTGCACTTGCGGTATTTTAAAACGAGAAGACAGAATCTCTCCCACAAGTTTTTGGCGCCGTTGCGGAGAAGCGCCTGTTTTCTTTAGTCTTAGAACGTTTACCAAAAAAATAATAATAATAAAATAAAATATTTAATTAAAAATAGATAATTAAAATTAGTGCAATCCAAACATCACACTTTCCAACTCGATACCTACGCTGATATATGTCAGCTTGGGAACGCGATTTAACAGGACGTCTAGTCAGCATAGAGTCGAAAGAGATTAAGATGACTGACCCTGTTCCACCAATGGTCCTCATGGACCGATGTTACCTGCCTCGATCATCACACCCTTCATGCATCAGATTGTCGGAAGCCACCGAGAACAACTATGAGCTGAAACACAATACATCACTATGCTTCCCAAATTCTTCGGGCTAGACTCTGAAGATGCCTATATGTTCATCAATGAGTTTGAGGAGGTGTGGCAATGATGAGGATCAGGCAATTGAGTGACGATGGAGTCAGACTAAGGTTCATTCCTTTCTCACTCAGGGACAATGCTAAAAAGTGGTTATATAGCCTCACAACAAACTCAATCACTATATAGGCAGAGTTTGTTGCAGTCTTTCTGAAAAGTTTTTCCCAATGCACAAGACTGCAAGAATCTGATCTGAGATTAACAATTCAGACAACGGGACAAAGAATGATTTTGGAGATTCTTAGAAAGTTTAAGGACCTTCTTGTAAATCACCTAGAGGGGGGGGGGTAGGTGATAAGCTAATCTAATGGTCAATAATGCGGAATTAAAAACTTATATGATGCAAACTAAACTTCTTAAACTAAACACCACGTATAACACAAGAGTGTAGTCGAATTCCCGTGAAGGGCTCTGGACTAACTCCTCAAGATTCTCTAAATAAGAGTTGAGGTGCCGCGTTGGCTCTCTTGGTAAATACAAGTGTTAGCAAACAATCCCCAAGCATATAACAATATGAGCACAAAGTATATCAAGCATATAAAGATAAACACAATAATAGCATGCAAGATATAAACAAGGAGATAAAGAGAGAGAGCAATCGCAAATACGGGATATTTGTTTTGAGGTTCGAGCACACTTGCTCTACATCCCCGCCTTCAACACTATGAAGGATTTCCACTAGAATCGATCCCACCGGATCACTCGGTGCCGCAACACCTACAAGGAGAGTTCACACTTGAACTCCTTGGACTCTCTAGTCCGTACACACCGTAATCCCACAAGCTCGCTAAGGCCGCACCTCAAACCAAGAGTTCACACACGAACTCGAAACACGCGAACCCGCAAGTCCGCCTCCTCAAAGTACAAGAAAAAACTCTTGGTGATCTAAACACTTGATCACCAATAAACACTCTCACAATAACACTCCTATAGGATGAATATTATTAATGGATAGCTCAAGTGTTTGTGAGAAAAAACAAGATGGAATGTGTGGTGAAAAAACTCAAAGAAATCACTTTGAAAACTCTTGATAAACTCTCCTTTTGAATGGAAGTATTTGGCTCAAATACAAGTGGAGAAAATCTCTTAAAAGAGTTGAAAAAACTAGCTTAAAACCCACTTGAAAATCTTGTAGAAAACAGCCCCCGAGTGCCCTAATTTATAGAGCTAGAAAAAACTAGCCGTTGGGAGCCAGGTTGGCCTGACGGTCGACCGCCCGGTCGACCACAACGGTCAGATTTCTGACCGTTGGGGCAGCGATCGACCGGCCGGTCGATCGAGGCCCTGGAACAGAGAGCAAAGCTCTCTGCCGGTCAACCGGCCCGGTCGATCGGGGCTTTCCAGAGAGCAGAAGCTCTCTGGCGGTCGACGGGTCGGTTGACCGGCCCTCCAACACTCACTGGCGTGCACGTCTGTGCACGTCGGTCGACCGGGCCGGTCGACTGACTTCAAGCGCGGTCGACCGCCCGGTCGACCGGCTGAAGCCAGACAGGGATTTTCTGGGATTAAAAACTTGGTCGTTTTTGCTTAAATAAAATCCCATAAATTTATGAAAAATCTACAAAAATAGTTTTAACACTATACTTTGAAAATCAAACATGCTTGACCAAAATCAAGACATGTTACAAACAATATGAACTATTTTTGTAACTTGAAAATTTTGGCTCAAAACAAAAACTGTATTTTTTTTCAAAACTTATTTTTCCAAACTTCTCCAAATACAAAAACAAGATATTCTAAACACTTTTAAAGCATAGTGTGTATGGGTATGATCCACTATACATACATGGTGAAATATCTATGTTTTTGACAATATGCACTAAACATGATTTTGGTTAAAACATATATGCTTTGAATACCAAAACCAAACCGGTATTTTTCTAAAATGAAAAATTTTTTATGAAAACATAACTAAAACAAGAGTGTTTGTGTATATGGTATACTGAGCAATCCACCAACTATTCTATCCTTTACATTTTATCTAAAAATAAAATCTTATAAAATAAACTAGACACAAGTCTTTATGAAGTCTTCACTTGAAGTCTTCTCATCTTCTTGACTGGTCCAAACACGATCCAACGAGCTAGACTCCTCTTGAGCTACACACCTACTAAGATCTTGATCATAATCTGAGACTAATCAACACAAGATCATTAGTATCATAACTACATGAGTTGATCATCACCAAAACAGAGTGATGGGCCTTTGGGCCAACACTTCTAGCTCAATGTCCCCACTATGCCATAGAAAAGTGGCATCTCTATCAAATAATTTATGAGGGTATCGATTACAATTTGAAACCCTTCTCGAATCCATGAGCCACGGTGACTTCATGAGGATGATAGATGATGCTACATGGATATTCTTGAAGAGATGGCAGAGAAACCATGCAGTGGAAAGGGTTTAATGAGAAGCCAACAACCACAAACTCAACTACCACATCGAGTGGCATACATTTGATGAAAACTCCATTACAACCGAAGTAAAGATGGCAGCACTAATGAGAAGGATTGAAGTATTGGAAAGCAAGGGGACTCCTCAGCAGTTCGATCAAGTAAATCAGACCTTTGTACCAAGTTGCTTTAACTGTCAATCTCCAACTCATGTCATGGAAGATTGCCAGTTCCTTCCAAACCCACTGATGAATAGTCAGGATAACAGTTTAAATGCCACCTATCAGCGACAAAGGAATGATCCATATGCACCAACATACAATTCAGGGTGGAAGAATCACCCTAATCTTTCATGGAATCAAGGAGGAGGATATCAAGGAGGGGCAACAAGTGCAACCCAATCAAGTGGTTCACAGTATGCTAGGCCAAACGCATTCCCGTATCAACAACAACCGGCCTTTGTGACACCACAATCCACTCCAACATATGCAAATCATCAATGCACCACCCGGATTTGGCAGCGAACAAAAGTTGAACACCATGAAAAAGAACGTCAACTCATTTATGCAATCGACAAATCAACTGTTGCAATCCAATTAACAAGCTATACAATAACTCACGCTACAAATGAGTAAGATGTCTTCTCAAATGAGTAAAAGAGAAAGAGGGACTTTTTCCAGCCAACCTGAGATTAATCCCAGGAATACCAGAGCTAACAATAATACTTCAAATTCAGCTCAACTAAATGCAGTTCACGTATTACGGTCGGGAAAAGAGGTGGACAATCAGGTGGAAGTCTACAGTCATACAAAATCAGCTACCCCGGTGACAGATCCATCATCCTCAGGCTCTAGCAAAGCAAATGACAAGGAAGCTGAGGAAGTCATTGAGCCTACATATGATCCACCAACTTCCTTTCCAAATAGGCTCCGATCCAAGAAGGACACAATGCAGATGGAGAAGATTTTATAAATTTTCAAGCACGTCAAAGTGAATATTCCTCTCCTTGAAGCTGTTGAACAGGTTTCCATCATATGCATGTTTTGAAGGACCTATGCACAAAGAAACGAGTTCATCAGACTCCTAAAAAGGTCTTCCTCGCTGCAAATATCTGCGAGATCATAAAGAGCATAATGCCAGTGAATACAAGGACCCTAGATGTCTAACTCTATCTTGCACTATTGGAACCACAGTGATTGATAAGGCCTTACTAGATTGGGGTCAAGTGTCAACTTGCTTCCATATTCAGTTTACAAGCAGTTAGGAGTGGGTGAGTTAAAGCCCACAAGGATTACCCTGCAACTGGCTGATCAATAGGTGAAAATTCCAAAGAGTGAGGTAGAAGGACATGCTGATCAAGGTTGGAGAATTCATATTTCAGTCAATTTTGTTGTCCTTAAAACTGCACCGGTGAAGAATCCAAGAGGGCAAATTCCTATAATTCTGGCCAAACTTTCTTAGCAACATCAAATGCTTTGATCAATTGTCGTAGTGGGTTGATGAAATCACCTTTGGGAACAAGATATCGATCTCAATATTTTCAAATCTTGAAAGCAGCCAAGAGATCACTCTGACTAACCTTTTGATGTCAACATGATCCAAGAGATATCAAGCGAACATTTTGAAGATGAAAGACATCGAGTATCTGACCAAGGGTCAGAACCTGACGAAAATGGAACAAGGGTTTGATAAAGTGTTTGAACAAGCTGATCAAGTGTGTACAACACACTGGGAACCTCTTTATGAGTCCCTCGATGAGGAAATTTGAGCACCACTTTGACCATCTGTGGAGGAGCCACCTAACTTAGAGCTAAAATCTCTCTCTGAAACATTAAAGTATGCCTATTTAGGTGAGGATGAAAAGCTCCCAGTCGTGATAGCTTCCAATTGAGTAAGAACCAAGAGGAATCGCTCTTGTCTGTATTGAAGGAGAACAAAGAAGTTATAGGGTGGGACAATAGCTGATATAAAAGGGATAAGTCCAACCATCGTCCATCATCGGATCCACCTACTGAAAATGCCAAACTACGAAGAGACCCCCAAACGCAGAATGAATCCTGTAACGAAGGAGGCAGTAAGAAAAGACATTTTGAAATGCCTTGACAATGGAATCATTTATCTAATCTCTGATAGTTTGTGGGTGAGTCATGTGCAAGTGGTGCCAAAAAAGTCGGAAATCACTGTGGTCAAGAACGATGATGATGAGCTTATACCTCCGCGAATTCAGACAAGATGGCGAGTGTGTATCGATTACAGAAAGCTCAATGCAAAAACAAGAAGGACCATTTTCTTTGCCGTTCATTGACCAGATGTTGGAACACTTAGCCGGACATGAATTTTATTGCTTTTTTGATGGATACTCGGGTTATAATCAGATCCCGATAGCTCCTGAGGATCAGGAGAGAAAAACCACATTCACATGTCCGTTTGGAACATTTGCATACAGACGCTTGCCCTTTGAGTTATACAATGCACCTGCAACTTTCCAACGATGTATGCTCAGTATTTTTTCTTACATGGTGGAAAGATTCCTCGAGGTGTTCATGGACGATTTTTTCATTTTTCGAGATTCCTTCTCAGAGTGCCTTCACCATCTCAGTCTGGTTCTCGCTCGATGCGGAGAAAAGAATCTGATTGAATTGGGAGAAGTGCCACTTTATGGTCCAACAAGGCATTGTTTTGGGTCATGTAATCTCCAAGAAAGGGATTGTGGTAGACAAAGCAAAAGTGAATTTGATAGCTCATCTCTCACCCCTAGATCAGTTAAGGATATC